>PVJL010003566.1:0-153815 GCA_004026885.1 Lyroderma lyra | reverse complement strand
ACCCCACTGCACCCCGCCCCACCCCGCCCACCTCTCCAAAGGTGCTTTTCACCTTGACCTCTAAGTCATGAATCCTAGGCTGTGCCCCAGGTTGCTGGGGACAGTGTAGCATTACCATATGACCTTAAGTCAGATCTACCTGAGGCTGAATTCTGCTGGGCAAGTTGCCTAACTGCTCTGAGCTCTGCTTCCTCCTCTGTAGAATGTGAAGAAGGATTTTGAGGAGACAGCTGCCCCGAGGTGTCTTTCCCCAGACTCCCCCAGGAAGGGCAGGGTGGTGTGGAGCTGCGCGAGTGCTCAGGAGCCAGGTGGCCAAGTTTGAATGCAGGTGCTCCTCTTGGGAATTCAGCTGTGTGCTCCAGGGCAAGGAACTTCACCTCTCCATGCCTCACTTTCCTTACCTATAAAATGGGGATAATGACAATAGTACCTCCCTCAGAGGGGTGTTACGAGGGTGAATATTAACACCTGCAAAGTGCAGGAAATGACATAGCACATGGGTGTTCCATGTATCTGGGCCACTCAGTTACTCCTTCCCAGTGCAGTTTCTGTTGTTATCGTGCTGGACTCTGATGGCCAGGGGCAGAGGCTCCCCCCTCCCTGACACAGGCAGGCACACGTAAATGCTAATTGGCTCACTGGCCAGGGCCGTGGCCTGTGCTGGGGCCCTGCCGGCCAGTGTGAAGGGGTTGTTGGAGAGCACGCCCAGCGCACTGTCTGAGGCCCTCGCCCTGACCTGGGGAGGGTTCCTCCACACTGCAGCCCTGGGCCGGCTGCTCTGCGCTTCCCTCGCCTCTAGACCCTTCCCACAGCCCTCCCGGCAGCCTCCTGGCCTCTAACTGCTCCCCTACCCAATTCCGGCATAAGCTCCTCCAAGCAGGGCTCCAACCCTGCCCTCCACCAGGAGCCTTTCCCCCGACTCCCTGGGGCCGCTCGGTGGCGTGTAAATGCCCTCCTTGCCCTGCCAAGGCCCTTGCCCATGAGGTGAGGGCCTTCTCGGAGCAACCTCCATCCCATTGTATAGAAGAGGAAACAGAGGCTCCCAGAAGGGGGCATGGTACCACGTCTCACTGTCCTGCGTGAAGGCAGCTAGGAGAGCCAGGGCTGGGGAATTTAACAAGGAAGGAAGGAGATGCCATCAGTCTGGGCTTAGGACTGAATAAATGTGTCCTGTCCCTAGCCAGGAACGTTCCCCGGGTTCTGTTCACCATCATCCCATTAAATGGAGTAGGGGAGAGGGGAGTGCACAGCCTGCCCTCCCAGAGCCCGATGCAGCCAGCTGTGGCAAGCAACAGCTGGCTACACGCACCAGGATGCACAGTCCCATGCCCTCTGCCAGGGCTGGGAGCCGGGGAGGAGAGGGAGGGCTGTTGAGTACTCAGCCAGCCCCAGAACCCCAGGTCTCCTCCAGGAGGCCACTGGACTCAGGCAACCGCACGCTGACTGGTAGGTGACCTTGGGGGTTCTGCAGAGGCAGCTCCTAGGGGTGGCCCATCTGTGGGGACTGGGCTGTGATGTGACAGCAGGTGTGCACAGGATAGGACAGGTCTCAGAATGAGTGGGCAAGAAAATATTAAGAACAATCCAAGTTAGAATAGCAAACATCTGGAAACGACGGAGGAACAAATACATAAATTGTAATAATAGCCACACAGTAAACCACCCTACATGCATTTAAAACAATGCATCAACTTGGGATGCTCAGTAGAGTATGTTTCATTTAGAAAGGAAAGGAAGTCACCACAGGATTCATAAAGTATGATTCTAGTTTCATATAAAAATAAATAATATTTAGGAATTATCCATATGTGATACTACTAGAAAGAAAATAACAAAATTAAGGAAATTGGTTCCTTCCGGAGAGGAGGGGATATGTGACCTGATAGGGGCTCACACAAGCTTTGAAAGGCTTGGACAGGGGTGTGAGTGGAGGGCGACTTGTTTTATTATTTTTCAAACAGTATATGTATATTTAGACGTTCTTTTGTGCAAATAATATATTTCATTTATTAAAATAAAAGTTAAAGTTTTAAACTGTCTAGCAAAACCATCATAAACATTTAAAGGCAAATAAGAAAGTAAGGAGAAACGAACCACCAGGTGGGCTCTATGCCCGCTGTTCTCTCTTCCCTAGAGCTTTCTGCTCAAGTCCCTTTGAGGGGTTGAAGGACTCCAGGAAAAGAGGGGACGTCATCAAGCACACGTTCCTTCACAAACAGTCACTGAGAAATGCACTCCGTAAACAGGGACACGGGACTTGCCTTCTTGGAGCTTAGCATCTGATGGAAGAGACAAGACAAAAGACACGTTCACAGGCAATTCCCAGCCCGTGTTTAAGGGTTATATAGGTGTGTGCAAAAGCTTACATGGACAAGTGGATGCCTAACTTGGTAAGCTTCAGGGGAGGCTTCCTGGAGGAGGCCACACCACACTGAGATCTGGAGGATGAGGGGGAGATCACCCTGAAAGGAGCAGGGCAGGGCGGATTGATCCAGATAGAGATCGGTGCAAAGGTCCAGCGCAGGGTGAGGGGGGTCACCCCAGGAACCCAGTGTTGCCAGGAATGGTGGAAGGTAAGGCTGGAGTGGTGGCCAGAGCCAGATCACAGAGGACTTAAGACATTTGAACTTCATTTTGAAGGGCGTAGAGGCAGAGAAGGGCTTAAGCAGAGAAGGGACGAGCTCAAGTTTGCATTTGAAGAGCGCTGTGGTCGCGGCAGACTGAGGCCGGGAGGCCAGTTAGGAGGCTGCTGCAGAGTCCAGGTAGCAGCCCCAGGGGCCCGATCTAAAAGAAATGTGTAAGATGCAGAACTGACAGGACTGGGCAGTGACTGGTTGGAATAGGAGGTGCCAAGAGGAAGATTCTGGAGTCTGCTTAGCCAATTCATGGCTGTGGTGCCAGTCACCAAATATAGGACTCCAGGGCATAAGCGCGTTGAATGACGGGGATAGGGCAGACCTGAGTTCAACGTTGGTCCTAGAGAGTGTGAGGGACCCTTCCTCCCGCTGTCCCTGTCCCCAGTGGTTCCTCCCTGCCCAGTGTTCCAAGCATCAGGTCGAAGTCTGAACATTCGTCGCCAAACATCCTCAGCATGTCAGCAGTGTAAGAAAGGCACAGAAACTACAGCCACCTGGTTCATGCCCTTCGGGCCCTTCCAGTCAGCAGGGAAGGTGGGCCACGTGCACAAATGGCAGCAACACAAGGTCTGATCTGTCCAAGTCAGAACTTTATTGCTTTTGACCACGGCTGTTTGCAAGGGCAGTAAATGATTAAGGGCCACAGGAGTGGTGCAGATGGTAATTACCTCAGGGGGTTGGAGGGGAGGGGAAGCCCTCCTTACGAGGACCTTGGGGACAGAGAGGGGAAGGGCTGCTAGCAGACTCGGAGCCAGTGGACTGGGTTCAAAGTCCCAGCTGTGCTCTAAGGTGGGTGAACTTGGCCAAAGGGCCGAATCCGTCTGGGCCTCTGTATCCTCACCTGCAAAATGGGAACGAGGATAAAGCTCAAGCTCCCTAACCTGAGATCAACAGAGCGAATGTTCCCAAACATTTCTGAGAACGTTAAGTGCCACTCCTTTGCAAGGTTATTAAAGTCCACTCTGCCCAGGTTATAGAATTTGTTTGGAGGTCAGGGTTTTTGGAATCAGGCAGATCAGAGTTCAAATCCTGCTTCTGCCATTTTCTGGCTGGGCACCTTTAGGCAAGGGACATAGCCTGTCCAGGCAGGCCTCAGTGTCTACACGGTGGGATGGATACTCTTGCCCATAGGGTGAACGAGACCATTGTCTGTGCTTGGCAAGGGCTCTGGCAGTGACACCTATTGCTGTGGGGGTGACACCAAATCACTGGGTGTGACAGGTTTACCCCAGCTGCCCCAGGGGCCTGGCCATTGTTAACCACAAATCTTCCCAGACCCTTATTGTCCCTCCCCGTTGCTATCCTGAAGCTGCCCAAGTCCCCAGCCTCTCTGGCCCAGATTATACACACACCAACAGGGGCCCTGGCCTACGGAAACTCCCCAGATAAACGCTGCCTGTCCCCACCAGCCCAGGCAAGGCCTATCAGCCTGTCATCTTGTTCTTGGAACCACATTGCTGGTGATAAAGGGATTGTGTGGGGCTGCAGCTGCCTGGGCCCAGGTGGGAGCTTTTCACAGGTTTTTTTTTTTCTTCTCACTCTTATTAACAACAAATGTTTGGCCCCTTCCGGGACAAACCAATCTGCTGACAGCCAGAGTCTCCCAGCTCAGCGTCTCCTCCCTCTCTCTCGTGGAACTCTCTGTAAGAGGGCCATTTGTCCCCTCTGTTGGACTTCCAGAGGAGGAGAGGAAGACATCGGAGATGGGATTAGGCAGTGGCAGACAGGCAAGTTCTGTTTACAGGTCTGCATGGTTCTAACAGCTCGGAATGGGGTGCCCTTGCTGAAGGGACACCTACAACAATATTGGGCGTGTATTGTAAAGTATGTGCAGCTTACTTGATCCGATGGGAGAGGCCTCTTGCCTCCTTTGTTTCCATCTCACAGGTAAGGCAGCTGAGGCTCAGAAGGTCAGACACACAACTAGCAAATAAAGCTGAAATTGAAAGCCAGGTCTGGAGGCTCTGTGCTCTTGCCCTCTGTGCCCGGTTTCCAAAGTCTACCCCTGCATCTGGCCATTTCTGGGGCATCGGGAAGAAACAGGTGGCTGCTGTCTTAAGCACAAGCAGGAAAGTCCGAGCCAAAACTGGGAGCCGGCTTTGGGCCAGGGCCGGGCTACTGGACCCAAAACCTGGGCCTGAAGGAACATTGCCAGCCCCCATCCCTGGGATCTTCACATCCCAGGGCTGAAACAGCCTTAAAGGTCATCTAGAGCCAGGGTTTCCTGGGACAGATGGGGAAACAGAGGCAAACAGCAGCAAGGTGGTATG
This sequence comes from Lyroderma lyra, assembly GCA_004026885.1. Lineage (NCBI taxonomy): Eukaryota > Metazoa > Chordata > Mammalia > Chiroptera > Megadermatidae > Lyroderma > Lyroderma lyra. The sequence continues at coordinate 148,909 of PVJL010003566.1, read as the reverse complement.
CCCATGTACATCTAGCTGGTGAGGTCCCAACTCACCAATTTTATGTATGAGGAAACTGAGGCCCAGGTGACTTACAGAAGCCTGTGGAGGTCATTCAAGCAGAGCTGAGAATCAAATCTCTGCAGTGCAAGGCTGTGCCCACTCTCCCACGTTAGACATGTGCCACCAGATGCAGACACTCATGCAGAAACCTCCACAGACCCTCACAGATATTCAGAGCAGAAGTAAGGGGCCACCCACATGGGCACAAGGCTGGCGCACACTTCCAAGTACACATGCTCACGCACTGCACTCTGTGTGGGACCCACTTTCCACCCCACCCCCCCATCCCAGGTCCTAGAGGTGATGCTGCTTGACTTGTTCTCACTCCCCTCCGCGCCCCACCCCTCGGGCCCCCACCCCCAGAACAGCACTGAGCCAGGGAGCTCCACACTGGGCTTAAAAAGGGCACTTAATTTTTCATTCTTAAATGCTGGGATGCTCTTGTCTTCCGGTTTTGCCCAAACCCCTTGGTGGAGATGGATGGGGGCGCAGAACACAGTTACCAGAAAGATTAAGCCAGGACTTGTCATTTTTTTATATCACGGAGCAGTCAGCCCTACGAGTGATGTCCTCCACTCCGCCAGGATGAGTCCAGAACCTTTAGTGCCAGTAGTAAAAAAGACTATAAAAAACACCATCGGAGAAAGGGTAATGATGAAATTTAACTGCTCCCGATCACACACCTGGGGTCTGCTCGCCGCGGAACCGAGGGGTTCGGCCACATCATCCTTTACTGCTGTGTCCTTGTCTCAGAATTTAAGGTCCTTCCTCTGAACCAGAACATTGTGTCCACTGCTGGGACCCTGGGGCCCATCTGCCTCGCCCCACCCTGCCTAGCCAGGAGTGCGGAGAGGGAGGGAGCAAGACAGACTTGTCCTGGGAGGCCCTGCGGATCTGGCAGAGGGTTCGTGGGGCTGGACACCCCAGGAGCCCCTCCGAGTGCAGGGTTATGGAGGAGCCCCATCCACAGTGCTACTGGCGTGAGGCTCGACAAAGGTTGGCTCAAACTTTATTTCCTTCCTTTCTTCTGCATGTCTCTCCCTCCCCTCCCCGCTCCATTTCACTTTCTTGTGCCAGGTAGGGTGTTACATACCTAACGGCTACCATAGGTCTTCCATTGCTCTTAGACACAGCACCAGATTTCTAGCCACCCCAGCCTGGTCCCTCCTGCTCGGCACTCGCATACCGTCCTCCCCTTCATCCCTCCTAATGCTCTAGGCTGGTCGTATTGAAATCCTTCAAAATAATTGGTGCTCTCCAGCCTCTGGGCTTTCGCACACGCCGCTTCATGGAACGCTCCTGGGCTTTCTCCTACTGGTCAGCAGGTCTCAGCTGTAACTTCCTCCAGGAAGCTCGCCCTGCCTTCCTCTAGGTCTGTGTGAGGCTTCCTCTCCAAGAGCTCTCTCAGCTCCCTATCTCCCCTTCAAGATAGGTACCACCACAGTGTATTGTGGTCATTTAATTGCAAGGTCTGTGGGGGCCCTTGCGGAGGCCACTCTTCTGGGCCTGGTGATTTAGTGGTGAACAAAACAGACAAAACCTCTGGCCTTCCTGAAGCTGATGTTCCAGTGGAAGTGGGTGGAACAGGATTGTCTGTCATGTCCGACTTTCATGGACATATCACTAAGGCCGTGGTTGAGTTTGAGGCCCTGTGAGGTAGGTGGTGTTGTCCTGACTATACAGCCAAAGGCCTTGGGGCCACCTAGTTAGGGAGCACCAGGGTGGAGGTTCAAACCCAGGCCTGCCAGGCCCTGAGCTGGGGGGTCTTCATTGCTCAATACAGCTCCTCCTTGCTCACCCTGATCAAGCCTCACTGGCCTCCTTGCTGGTCCTTAGCATAGGCATGCCCTTGCCTCTGAGCTTTTGTATATGCTGTTGCTTCTGCCTGGAATGCTCTTCCTGCTGATAACTTTAGGCTCACCCCTCTCCTCCTTTAAATCTTTGCTCAAATCTCACGTTCTTAATAATCTTCCCTGACACAACTATACACTCACACTCCTATGCCCCCCCAAAACCCTTTATTTCACTGATTGTGACTACCCTTATTAGAGTGTGAGTGCCTGGGGACAGGGATTTTGCCTATTCTGTTTGTTATCATATCTCCAGTGCCTATAATAGGTGCTCAGTTAAGTGTTTGCTAGAATGTTGGATGGGTAGGTGAAGAGATGTATACAAGAGACACAGCGCTGAATAGGCTGGGTGCCTGCCCTGAGGAGGCCTCAAAATCCAGCCAAGGGAGAAGGACTTTGTCACCTGAGTGAGAGCCATGTTCCTACAGAGGTGTGTACAGAGAAAGAGCAGCACCCCTAACTCGTCCCCTCCCCACCTCAGGACATGGCCCTCTCCCGAGTCCCACCCTTTCTCTGAACACGCAGACTATTGCTCTGTGGGCAGAGAGTGCCCCAGTTGGCCCCAGGGAGGGCAGGCTGGGAGAGGGCTGTAGGTGCTGAATGGACACAGCTCACCCTGGCACAGTCAGCACAGTTTGCTTTTTTAAACATATCATTATTTATTTTTTTTTTAATGGCACAGTTGTATGTCGCCTGTACAGTTTTTGACCCTGCCACAGTCTCTCATTAGTTCCGGAGCATCGCTGAGGGTGCTAGGGAGAGGAAGGGCATCAAAAGCACAGGTTACGGGGCTCCCAGCCCTCTGGTGGCAGCCACTCCTGCACCTACAGTGCCCCACCCATGACCATCAGACCACGAACTGATGGGTACCCCCAGGGGTGTTGGGGACTGGTCCCCTGCCACTGAGGCTGTGTTTGGTCCTCTTCGGCTGGCCCACACGCTGATGCACACCACCCTCATGTGCCCGACAGTGAGCTTGAAGGGCCAGGGGAGCATATGGCCTCATACAGAATGTGGTCAGAGAAGGGTCGGCCTCCTCTCCCTTGTTAGTGTCGCCTGGGGGCCTGCGCCCTCCTTAGCAGAGGCCTGGATAACGAAGGCCACAGCCTATTAATTGCAGTGACAATGATAAAGGAAGGGGGGAGGCTGCTATTTGTCTTGCCCGTAACCTCTCGCATCATTCCAAGATGAATGAAAACTCATTTTCTGCTTTGATTCGGTCTAATTTCTCTGGGCCCCCTGGGCCTTGTGGGGGGAAGGACTCACAGCCTCTTCAGAGAAGGAATTGAGGGGAGGAGGAGGAGGGGTCAGAGGTCATCGAGGGAGGAGAACAGGCTTCAGGAGGAATCCAAGAACTTGTGGGGAGCAGTGACTGGAGCATTCATTCACTAAGCATGGTGCTAGTTGCTTAGATTTCCAACTAATCCTGTGAAGGGGGGAACCTGCTACCCTTTCCCTGGGTGGGACAGTGGGGGTGGCAGAGAGAATGTGGCTTGCATAAGGTCACACAGCCAGTGAGGGCCACAGCCTGGCTTCACCATGGAGGGGCTACCTAGCACCACCAGCAGCTCTTTCGTGTCACCCCCACATTGCCTCTCACATGGATGAATGACTTTATGAGCACGGGAACCCCTGAGAGGGAAAATAGCAGTCCAGATCGGGGAGCTACCACTCTACCTGTCCATTCTCCCCCGGCGGGGAGGTGAGGGAAGGGAGGGAAAGGGATGGAGGAAGTGTGGACCTTTTTTCATCAAGGAGCAAAGACTGACTGGGGGCCTTGTTGGAATGGCCATTTCCACTTTCATCAAACGGAGCCAACACTGCCTCCCAGGAGCAGGGGGTGGCTGGAGAGGGGTGATGAGGCCGTGTGAAGGTGCTTCACACCTGGCACTTCCTCTGCTTGTGGAAAGAGAGAGCGAGCCAGTAGCCTGCAGCAATTTGAGCTGCTTTATTCCAGGCTGATTTACCATCTGTCCAGGGGTCACCTGCCTGTGTGTCCCTATACCCGCCTTCCCTGGTTGCTTGCTGCATCAGGGTCCCTCTGATGATCCAGAGGTCTGATGAAGCCCAGAGAGCAGGAGGGGCCTAGGCCCCATCACCTGTCTGCTAAAGTGGCCTTGCAGCCCCAGAGCTGCATGGGCTGTGAAGAAGGTAGGAGATGTCCCTGGGTCTGGTTCACAGCAGAAACTCAGCAAAGTATGCTGCACACACCTCATTCAGCATTCTCCCAGGGCTTTGGGGCAGCAGTTGGAGGGGTTGCAATTGGGAAGTTTTAGGTGGTATGATGCATGAGTGAGAGTGTGGGATCTGTAGTCAGGTGGGCTGACGTGAATGCCAGCTCTGCCACTGACTACTGTGTATCCCTGGGCAAGTTGCTTTGCTTCTCTGGACCTCACTTCCCTTGGCTGTAAAATGAGGTAATAATGATATCTCCCTCATATGACTATCAGTTAACTTACGTAAAGCACTTAGAGCAGTGTTGGGCACAGGTCAGAGTCTGGGTTGTGCTCTGAGGAGTGGTGGCCGGGGAGGGCTGGTCTGAGGTGGAGAGGTGTCTGTGAGATGTGAGGCAGCTGACTCTACCAGAGTCCCACCCCTCCCCCAAGGAAGGCCTCCCATCTGCTCCAGATCTGAATTGCAAATGGCCTTCCCTTCCCGACCACTCTAGCTCCAGCTGGAGCTGAGGACAGAGGAGTCCAGAGCTGTGTTCTTACGCCTGCCGGATGCCTGCAGCCTGGCTTTGTCTCAAAGGGTCTGCAGGCAGAGTCCTCAGACCAGGGTCCCTCTCCAGCAGTCTGGGAAAGAGGAAGCCAGGCCCAGTTAGAATCGCCTAGCCTGGCATTCAAGGCCCTCATAGCCTGGTCCCACCTTCTCTCTGGGCTCCTGTAGGAAACCTCTGCTCCCACCTGCTCCCCTGGCTCCCTTCTGTGCCGATCTCAGCTGTGTCTCCCACTACCCTATAAGGTGTGTACTGTTGATAGCCCTACTCTACAGATGGAGGGACTGAGACTCAGGGCGGTTCATAGCTAGCAGGTGGCAGATTTGGGAGCACAACGATATTTTGCTCACTCCAGAGGCCAGCTCTTAATTATTACCCTGGTCTGCCTCAAAGCAGATGCCAAAATATACAGAAGAAACGAAGTCAGGGAGTCAGCAACTGTAATGAAGGTATAAAAGGACTTTCTGCAGGAGGTCATTCATTTACTGATTTGATATTTAGCAAGCACTTACTGGGTACTAGGCACTCAGAGGTAACAATTATGATGATGAGAATAGCATCAATGATAATAGCAGTGTGACAGTAATAATGTGAAAGCAATTGCTGGCATTTCCTAAGCTCCTACTATGTGCTTGGCACTGAGCTAGGTGTTTTGTATATGTAATCCTTACGGTAGCCCTGCCAGGCAGTTACTATTATTATTACCACATTATAGATGAGTCAGCTGAGGCTCAAAGAGGCTACGTGTCTAAGATCGCTCAGGTGCACAGAATTCGAATCCTGGCCTGTCTTTGAATAACAGCAGCAATGCTGATGATAACTATCCAGCATGCACTGGATACTTTCTGTGTACCAGATGGTTTGCTAAGCACTCAAAATGACAACGTAAGCTTGAGGAGAAATGACAAGTTCTAGATTCATTAAGCTGATTCATTCACCAGCTTCCAGCCTTCCTGAGAGCAGAACTCCTGACCTTAGCCTTCTCCTGGATCATCATGGCCTGCCTGCAGGGTTAGGCACGCACGGGTTCGAATCGTGGTCCCACCACTACCCATGGGACTTGGCCATGTTGTTCATGTCCTCGGCTAGAAAATGGGAAACTATCCCCCCAACTCACAGGATTGTTGTGAACATCCGGAACCTCCCATATTGAGTAGGATTGACATTTTCTAACCTAAGAATAAGCCTCCCAGATGGCGCCAGGTTCTCCTCCCTCCTCGTTCTCAGTCTGCACCCCTGTGGGTCTGTGTCCCTGAGAATTCCTGCTGCTTCTGCATTAGGTTCGTGCTGGATGGTTTTTTCTTCCACTGAGTTGTGGGGGAGGACATAACAGATACTTGGGGTTTCAGTCTTCAGAGAGTCTGAGACTTAGGGAAGCAGAGGAGAGGAAGAGGAGGGGAGGGAAGGGAAGGGAAAGAGGGAAACCAAGAAGGAAAGGAAATTGAGGTACACAGAGAAAAATTAAAAAACAGAACCCAAAGGCCAAAACGTGAAGGGACACAACAGAGATATAAAGATGGCAGCTAAACAGAGGAAGGACAAAAAAAGAGAGAAGTATTTGAAGCTGGGAAGATGCCGCCACCGAGAAAGGGGTTCGGAAGGGACGGGTCCCTCCCGCAGCTGGGCAAGGACAGGGACAGAGCTGTCGCCCCGCGGCCCCCAGCTGGGCCAGGCTTTCAGACATCATTCTGCTGCTGAGGGAGAAAAGCCTCTTCTACCACATCCGAATGAATTTGATATTCAATCAATGAAGATTAACTCGCCCAAGGTAAGGGGGTTTTTACATCCGTAAGGAAGTCAAATACGATTATGCAGATGAGGAAATTACCCAGAGCTGAGGAGCGGCTCACATATGATAATTCTGTGGGAGGGTGGACTCCCACACTGATTTGCATATCTTCAAGACCAGACAAGATGGAGGAGGCAGGACCAAGATGGGCACTTGGTTGGTGAGAGATGGCTGCTCCCTGATGGCCTTTTCTGGAAAAGAGGTTTGGTCAGTGCAGATATTAACAAGGGCCTTGATCCTTCTGTGTCTATCGAAACTCCCTGGACCTCAGCTTGCTGTCTCCAATGAGAGTGTCCCAGAGTAGGACTTCTCTAAGCTAAGGACGAAGCACCTGGAGATCCTCCTGAGATGCAGGTTCTGATTCAGTGGGTGGGGGGCAAGAGTGTTGGCAATCTGCATTTCTAACCTGCTTGCAAGAGTTGCTGAAGCTGCTGGTGCCCAAGGCCATGCTTTCAAGGGCTCAGCTCAGTGGTTCTAATAATGGTTCTCGCGTGGGAACCTCTGGTCTGAAGGATGCCTGGGGTCTTGGAAAGTCCATGGATCTATTCCAAGTCTCCGGAGAGCTTCAGGCCCCAAGATCCTCAGAAGATACAGACCTGGGCAGGGACAAGGGTGGGTGTCATGGAGGAAGCAAGGAGGGAAAGGAGACAGACTGAGTAACTCTAAGTGGGAATGAGAGGACAATACCTGGGCCTGCTGGGGAGACTTGCTGATAGCTGCTAAAATCAGCTCTAGTGTATCAAAGACCTACTATGTACATGTAAGCCCTACACATATTCAAGGGGGTTCGGAAAGTATCCAGTCATGCAATATGAAAAATAGAGGCATTTATGGCTGGATTTTTTCCAGACAGCCCTCGTATTCTCTTCAGCCTTTAAGGTGGCAATGTTATCATTTCCATTCCACAGAGGGAAATTAGGCTCAGAGAAGCAAGCCGATTTCCTTAAGGTTATAGAGTCAGGATTCAAACCCGGCTTGGTCTGATCCCCAAAGCCCATGCCCTTTCCACTCTAGCCGTTGCCTCCCACCCCTGAGTGACCTTACCCCAGGAAGTTAATGGCTGGACCCTGCACCTACAGACTGACTGAGCTGGAAGTCCATCCCTGACTGCTGTTTCTGAACTAGACCGACTTTACATTGTGGATGGGAGAGAGCAGGGGCTTGGAAGTCAGGCAACCCTGGATTCAGGTTCTGTCTCCTGTTAACTCTGTGACCTTGGGCAAATCACTTACCTTCTCAGCGTTTTACACTTATCCTTGGCCAAATAGGGATGATAAGACCAACTTCCAGGGCTGCTGAGAAGGGAGATGAGCTCAGGTAGCACATAGATGACATGGAGTTCAGACAGGTCAGATTTTTCCCCTTGTGAGGGGATGGAGGCTGGCTGAGCCAAGACTCAAAGATTCTAGAACTTGTGACTCTTTACTCCCATCCTCAGAGGCTCAGAGCTCCTCCTCCACTCTACTGGTACGACACCAACACCAGGCTTAACCCAGTGCTTTCTCACAGATACGTCGGGGCCGACACAGGCCTATCTGAGCGGAGTCTGTAACCAGTATCCCCACAGTGCGATGGCTGGGACTGGGCTCTCTCCTCTAGGAGCCCACCAGGGCAGGTCTCCCCTGCCCACCCCAAGAAAACTTGGGGTGTGGCCCCCAGCACCTCTGCCGTAGCAGGCACCCATTACCTGTTGGTGAGCAGGCGTGGGGAGCTCTCTGGCTTTTGCACCCCCTCTGTAAATAGAGGCAGTGGGCCTGGGCCATCACCGAGGAATCTTCCAGCACCAAGTGGCCTTCCTTTTCTCTCTCAGGGATTTGCCTCAGAGAACTGTCTCATATTCATGGCTGCTGAGTAAGGTTATACCCTGCATGAGGGGCCGATCCCCTCACCAACCTGTGCTTCTTTTGCTAATTGTCATGGAAGTTCCCTGTGTGCTACCATGGAGGAACTTGCCTTCTGTCAGCCTCCATCTCCTCTGTAAAGTGAAGAGAACAATAATGGTGCCCAGTGAAGCTTAGAATCCTTGTCACCTCCCTCCCGGCTTTTGTCCGCACAGCCTGTCCTCACTGCCAGTCCCTCCCCAGCATGAGAATGTCAGAGTTGAAATTAGAGCAATGAACAAACATTAAATTTCTTGTTAACCTTGGCAAGAGTGGAAGTGAAATCAGGGACATGTTAGTCCAAGTTTATGGGGATAATGCCAAGAAAACAGCAGTGTACAAATTAACTTTTTCTGAGGGGAGAGAAACCATCACTGATGAAGGGAGGTCAGTGTGGCCAGTAATGAGCAGAACTGATGAAACGTCACAAAAATTCGTCAAAATGTGCATTAAAATCATCGGCGACTGTGAGAAGCACAGCAGACCAAGGAAATATCGATAGAGAAACAGGAAAATCTTAACTGAAAATCTCGACATGAGAAAGGTGTGTGCAAAAATGGTCTCAAAGGAGCTCACCAATGAACAAAAGCAGAATCGAAGTTTGCCAAGACATGTCAGAGAGGCAAAACCATGTTTTGGGCCATGTTATCACTGGTGATGAGACATGGGTGTACCAATGCGACCCTGAAACAAAGTGTCAAAGTGCACAATAGAAGTCAGCCGATTCTCCACGACCAAAAAAGTTCTGTCAATTCAAATCAAGAATCAAAATAATATTGCTAACCTTTTGTGATATCAGAAGGAGTGTTCATTATGAATTTGTACCAACTGGACAGTCAACCAAGTTCACTATTTGGAAGTGCTGAAAAGGCTGCATGAAACACGAAAACGACCTGAACTTTTCACCAACAACTCCTGGCTCTTGTACCACGACAAGCACCAGCTCACATGGCATTGTCTGTGGGAGAGTTTTTAACCAGGACACAAAAACTGGAACACCCTCCCAGATCACCTGATCTGGCCCCCCAATCCCCGATGACTTTTTTCTTTACCTGAAGATAAAGGAAATATTGAAAGGAAGACATTTTGATGACATTCAGGACAGCAAGGGCCATATGACAACAGCTCTGATGGCTATTCCAGAAAAGAGTTCCAAAGTTGCTCTGAAGTGTGGACTAGGCACTGGCATCGGTGCATAGCTTCCCACGGGGAGTACTTCGAAGGCGACCATAGTGACATTCAGCAATGAGGTCTGTGGCACATTTTTCTAGGATGAATTCGTGAACTCAATTATCCGACCTCGTATCACACCCCAAGATCTGCACCGCCCAGTCAGGGCAAGTGAGGATGAGTGTGAGGAAAGAAAGGAAAGGAGAGGGGCCTGCCACGGCGAAGCAGAGAGCTGCAGGCTGCGCTCAGGCTCAAGCGTCCCCGTGGATGTGTTGCTCTGTTTCACTTGTCTGTGACTCTGTATTGTCTCTCTCTGTCCATGTGCGGGTCGGATCCTTGTCTGGGTACCTGTGCATGTGTGTAAATGTATCACTGTGACTTTGTACCTGTGCGCATTATAGATTTCTGTGTGTCTCTTGCTCTGTGCATGTCCACGTGTCTCTGTGCACGGCGTGTGTATGACTATGGATATGTATGTGTGAATCAGGGGAGTGGGCTGTCTCTGTGTACAGGTGTGCCTGAATGGGAAGTGTATAGTGTGTGATTGTGTGTGTGTGTGTGTGTGTGTGTGTGTGTATTTGAATGGATATGTGTCAGTATGTGTGGGGATGATTTCTATGTGTATCCAGGTGGGTGCATATCAATACGGGTATAAAATCTGTGAGTGTGTCCAGGTGAGTGTGTGTTAGTGCGGAGGCTATATCTGACTGGGGGTGAATGAGTGTGTGTGTGTGTGTGTGTGTGTGTGTGTGTGTGTGTAGCTCTATGCCTAAGTAGGCATGCATCAGTGCATGGAGAGTGCGATTATCTGGGTGTGTTTCTGGGTGGGGTGTATCAGTGTGTGTGAGATGTATATCTCATCTGAGACTAGGTGACTATATAGTCGTATGTGGTGGGGGGTGTATTTGTGTGTCTATCGGTGTGTGGAGTGTGTGTGTGAGCCCTTGAGTATGTGTGTATCTCTATGTGGGTACAAATAGGTGTGTTTCAGTGTGTGGGAAGTATGTATATCTGAGCATAAAACACTGTGAGAGTGTCTGTCAGTCACAGGAATGTGGGGTGCGGGGTGTGTCAGTGTGTGGGAGTGTCTGTGTGCGTGTCTGTATGTCTGTGTCTCGGTGTGGGTCTGCGCCTCTCCAGCTTGGCTGGGCCCAGGCACTGTAAATCCATCAACTCCACATGATTTTGTCAATTCTGACAGCTAACTTCAACATGACGACAAATCTGGCCCCAGAGGATATTAAGCAAAGACACATGAGCCTATAATTTTCTGCTTCCACATGTGAGATGCTATAATAATCAAAAGAAAATGAGTTTCTAACTACCCCCGCTCTTTGTGCTGTTGCCTTCATGCCGGCTGCACTAATTGAATCACCCGGCACCACTGTATCAATGGTAACTTGGGTATTGGGGGGTAATCAGGCGTGTGGGGGGGACCAGCTTGGAGAGGTGCGGGGGCTTTTGTGAAGGTCCCATCTGCCTCATGCACCAAAGCTGCCCGCCGCCGGCCGCCCGCCGCCCGCTTGCATTTGGCTGGACAAGTGCGCGACTGAAGGGCAGCCCCTCACCCAGGAGAGGGTCTGGGAGGGGAGGCCTGGGGGAGGGAGCACCTGTACCCAGATGCTGTGGCTCAGGCCTCTTGGCCCCAGAAGAAGAACCATTCATGATAATCAGGATCCAGACTTTGGATGTGGGTCTACCTGGGTTCGATCCTGGCTGAATACACTTATGTCATTTGAACTCTGGGGCTTGGTTTCCTTACGTAGAAAAGGAAAAACCCATGTACCTCACAGGGCTGTTGCCAGGATGAATGAGTACACACTGATTGAGCACTCCCTATTGCCTCGCAGAAAGGAGGCCCTTGGAAGTTGTCATTATTTTTGCCATTACCAAATGTTTCCAGTGCTTTATCCTGCCTAGCTGGTTGTCTCTTCATACCATGAGGTGGTGCTCATTGTCCCATTGTGTAGCTGAAGAAACTGAGGCTCAGAGAGGTTAAATAGCTTGGCCACCTGAGACATAGCTCTCTCTCTATACAACTGTGAAAGTTGGGAGCAGAGTGTGTGTGTGTGTACGTGTGTGTGTGTGTGTGTGTGTGTGTGTGTGTGTGTTGCAAAGAGAGAGGAAGAACAGTTACTGGTGGCTCCTGGAGATTGTCCTCCACCCAGCAGTCCTATGACTCAATAAAAATATTAGTTGCTCACCCTTGTATAGTACTCAGCATGGGACATTTACTGTGTATTAACTCATGTAACCCTCTCACTTAGTTTATGGGTTAGAAGTGCAATTATCCCTATTTTACAGATGAGAAGACTAAAGCACAGAGAGGCTAAGTTACTTGCCCAAGGTCACATAGCTGGTAGGTAGTGGAATTGGGCTTGAAGTCTAGGAATTCTGACTCCACAGTCTTCATTTTAATGCACCACCTATTATTAAAGATCCAGCTGACCCCAACACCTGCTTTTGTCCTTAAGAAGCTTCTAAACTGAATCCCTCATTTGTCTACAAGAAGCATTCTCTCTGCCCATCCAAGTGACGGTCCCTCCTGAAGTGAGCCTCCAGAGTAGGATGGAAAGTCCACTGTCCCCAGCCCCACTGTTTACCCCCACATTCAAGGAGGAAGGTCTCCCATGTCACTCTCTGGCTTGTGCCTCATCACTTCTAATCAGACAAGTTTTTGCCACGTAGCTGCTATGTACTTAGGACTGGTGGAGGGGAGCTACAAAGAGGAAATTATCATGACTCCACATTTTCATATAGCACTTTTCTGTTTGCAAAGCTTGGAGCAGTAGACAGGGCACAGGCTTTGGAGCCAGGAAGATCTGGGTTCTGATTTTGACCTGTCACTGAGTAGCTGGGGGGCCTTGGGCTTGTTATAAACATATGTGACTCAATTTTTTCAGCTACAAAGTGGGGACAATTTTCCCCCTAATATCTGAAACAAGACAAGAATGTCTGCTCTTACCATGCCTATTCCTGACCAGTGTAATAAGACAAGAAGAAATAAAAGACATACAGATTGGAAAGGAAAGAAAGAAAAACCATCTTTATTCATGACATGATTATCTTCACAGAAAACTCTAAGGAATCAATCCCTCAACAGCAACAGCAACAACAAAACCTACTGTAACTAGTAAGTTTAGTAAAGTTGAAGGATGCAAGGTCAATATACAAAAATCAATTGTATTTCTACATGCTAACAATTGGGAATTGAAATTAAAATAGGGATATTAATCACACCTCACAAGATTGCTGGAGGGAATAAAATGAGGTAATTTTTATCTAGAAGTATCTAGCTCACCTACTTCCTGGTAGCTTTCTTGAGAAGGGGAGTAAGAAAGAGGCCGGTAGAAAAATCATGCTTGATACCCATCCTCTCCTGTCTGTGCCACAACCACTGGAGGGAGTATTTCTGATATGTCCTTAGTATTTGTGCCCATTACAAATCTTAGGGCAAATTTGGGAGATCAGGGGAAGTGGTTCTTCAAAATCTGAGGGCTTCCTGGGAAACACGTTGTCATGAACACATTGTCCATCACGCGGGCTGCCCAGAGAAGGAACTAAGAGCCACAGCCTGTGCGCACTCCCTCCTCTCCTTCCACCTGCCTTCTTATCTTTCTATCATTCTACGCTTCTGTTCAGCCAGGCCCAGGGTGCACAATGCCACCTTAGGGCAGCCTCGGCCTGGGTCACATCCGAAAGAAACCCTAAGAGCCTCCAAAAGCACTGATTGGCAGCAAAGCCTTCCCAAACTCTCTTAGACAAGAAGCAAACTGGGGAAAGAAACTGTATCACACAACAGACAGCAAAACTCTCTCAAAATCCTCTTCAGTTCTGTCTTTCCCCACAGTTTTATAGGTCACTATGCTCTTACATCCCTTTTTTCTTTTATCTTCCTAAAACTCCAGCTCTATTCTCTCCTGCTTCCAGTACTCACCATCTGGATTGATTCTTTTCTGATCCAGCTTTTGACACGGATAGCTTTGTACTCTTTTTTTGGGTGGGAAGCTTCTTCAATTTTATATCTGTCCCTATTCCCCTGTTCACCTCAGGTGTTGGAACATGACGGGAGCAAGAAGGGTGTAAATATTTATACCTTTCTATTGTTTTTCCTGCTCATCCAAAACCCTCAAATCACTTCCAGTCTTACAGGGGAGAGAGGAGCATGGCCCGCTACACCATACCACTGTGACAGACACACCTCGAGGCAGGTCCAAAGCACCATAGATGCAGAGAGGAGACCTGATTCCTTGAATCGGGGGCTTAAAAGGGGGTGACATTGACCCAGGGCTTGAATGAAAAGTAGGCATTCATCTGATGGGAGGACGGAGAGCAAGGGGGAAGGAATGGGTACTTACACTTCCCCTCCTGGCACTTGGCATCCATTAGCTTCTTTATTACCCACCCACACCCAGTAGTCCTGTGAAGAGGGTATGTATTAATGTTCCCATTTTACCTATTTGGAGATTGAGACCTAAGAGGGACGTGAACTTGCCAAAGTCACCCAGAGAGTAGTTGGCCCAAGAAGGATTGAATTCTGCTCTGTGTGGTTTCAAAACCTTTATGGTAGGCAGGTGGAGGGAGAGAAGAACTTCAAATCGCCCATGTGTGTGGGGGGGGTAAGGGTGGCAAAGGAGACTGGTCTCCCAGACATAGTAAGTGGAAACAGTGAGGTGCAGATCAGTGTGTACAGCACTCCATTTGTGGAAAAGATGGGGAAGACTATAGGTATGTGCTTGTTTTTGTATAACAGATTTCTGGAAGGATACCCAAGGATCTGGTTAGTTTTCTTGGGATGGGAACTGAGGGGTCGTGGAGACCTGAGGAACTGATGCAAGGGTGCAAGGGAGACATTTCACGCTCCCTTTATTGCTTTTGGAAATTTGAATCATGGGAACCAGGGGAATGTGTCACCTATTCACAAATTAAACTAAATTGTTCTTAGAAAATAAACAAGTAAAAGAATCATCATGCAGTAACATTAAAATTCACAACAAAACGGTGTCCGGGCATTGACCATGCACTTAAGGGAGCAAGTAGTGGGTCACCTCTTGGGTCTGGGCTGAGGCCCATACTGGGGGCTTGACCCTGATGGAGAAGGGGATTGTGGGATGGGGAAGTGCCCCCTCTCTACCCTTGCAAGAATGAGTCAGCAGTAAGGTCCTCTCAGCTCGCTGGCCCTTGGACCCTCCCTCTGCAGTCTGATGGGTGAGGGGCTGTCAGACAGAGTGGGGTCTGCAGAGGGACGTTCGAGATGAGATGGGACATTTGGGCAGTTGGGGCCGATTTGTCGCCATTTTCACGGGCAGACTTGGGAATTAAGTGGCATGAAATTGAGCACAGACCAGGTTCCCCCAGAGACAGGGCAGCCCTCGCCCAGGAGGGGAGAATGTTGAGGGGGCGGGAGTGGGAGGGGTGGCTGGGTGCCATGCTTGGCTGCTTCTGGGTGCAGATGGAGGGAGAATGGAAGGGGGCGGGGCAGCTCCTCCTCCCGGGCCCCTCCCCGCCCTCCTCGCTCCTCAGACAAGCAGAGGGTCTGCCAGACCCCAGCTTCAGACTGAGATTGGGCTGGTTCCCTTGTCCCCAAGGACCTCTGGGAGTCAAGGTTGCGGGTGGTGGTCAGGCCCCATTCAGGGGCCTTTTGCTGATCTCGGCATCTTTCTTCTGCCCGTTTGCTCAGTGCCTAGGATGGGGGGTGGGGGGGGCTAACGGGAGGCAGAGGATGTGCCCCTGCTTCTTAGTGGGGAAGAAGTGAATGAGACAGACATGTACTGGGGAGATAACAGGGACCCGGGTTCCAGTTCCAACAGCGTGACCTCGTGTGAGTTACGTATCCTTCTCTGAGCCTCCACCTCCTTACCTGTAAAATAATAATAGCATACAGCACATCCTGCTGACCATGTGCCCGGCACTGTTCTAAGTGTCTTGTATATTTTGTGGTAATTCATTTGATCTCCAAAATGCCTTATCAGGTAGTACTGTTATCACCCCCATTGTACAGATGAGAAAACAGATGATCGCAGTGAGTGATGAATGTGGGATTTGCGGTTAACATCCTGCTACCTCCAGGAGTCAAGGGGAAGATTAAATGAGATAGTGAAAATTTATAGTTTAACACGTGGTCCCTATGCAACCCATGTTAGCCGCTCTCATCTGCTTTCTGTGTGTCCTTTAGTGGGACAGGAAGCTCCAATGCAGGACATCAGAACTGAGAGGAAGAGCCCAGATTGTCTCATTTGCATTCTCATGGGCTTGACAGGTGGAAAACAGAGGTCCAGGGAAGGGAAGTGACATGCATAAGGTCACATATCACGTTGGGGCCAGGCTAGGACTGCAGGTCAGTGACCCAGGCCGTTGATCTTCAGGGTCCTAAGGACAGCACGGGGCTTTGGGGAGAGGGGCCACCTTTCTTTTCCCATGAGGAGAAGCATCAAAATTTTAATCACTGTGGGTGCTGTGGGTTCCAAGTCCTCCCTCCCCTGGCGGAGTGGGACCTAGCCCAGGGTGCGGCGAGTAGACAGCCTCAGTCTGCCAACCTGGGCACCTCCTCCTGGGTAGAGCTTTGCCCTACAATTAGGAAAGCTGTGTTTGCCTCAGCACACGGCCCAACAAGCCCATGGAAGCCATGAGGAGCCCCACAGGTGGCCAGGGGGAGGACAGACCCCATGGTGCTTAATAGGACCTAATCTCTGCCAGGGTTGTCGGAAATGAAAATGAAAAACAGCCGTGATATTGTGGTTTAAAATTAGCATGTGTGCCTACATCGTAAGCCCCTGGTTTGCATTACCATACAGATTTATCCCTGGCCCAGCACGTGGCCAAAATATGTAATTACACACAGGCTTGGAGTGGGAAAGTTGCTCTCCTCTCTGCTGTCTATATAATACAGATTTTTCTTTTTTTTTTTTTTTACATGAAAGCTCAATCTGGAATTTTGTGAGGGGACTTCTTCCTGGGAGACACTGCCTATGGTGGATTTGGGAAGAGGGAAGGTCTCAGGCCCATCAGCAGTATGTGAGGAGAGCACATGGATTTGTCAATTTAAAGCTGTTTTCCTGGGCTAGTGGGGAGGACAGTGGAGAGAAGGCCTTGCTGTAAACACTGCGGTCTCTATGTTCCATGTCCCATTCAGTTCTCTCATATACATGGTCTCCTTTAATCCAAGAGGAAACCTGAAAAGTAGATGTCCTTATCCCCACTTGAAAGACGAGGAAGCTGATGGTGGTTATTGGTGAAGTCCAGGATTTAAATTCGTGACTCCAGAGTTTATGCTCTTTCCAATATGCTATATACAACCCCCAACTTCATTAGGCTCTCTTCAGCTGATTGATGACTATAGAGCTTAGTTGAAGTCACTGGGGGAGGAAGAATGAGGTCATGGGTGCAGGAAGATTGGAACATTCAGCTCTGAAGACTGAAGGGGAATCACAGTCTTCACGTGAGGACCAATGGTAGGAAGAGGAAGAAAAGCAGAGATCCTAACCATTAGCTCAAAAACTGACACAGAGTAGATGCAACAAATGAACAATTCGTGGAATCAAAGGACCAGAGTCCTAAAATAAAAATCAGGGTCTTTATTCAAGGTTGAGTGGTGGATAATGTCCAGATACTGAGAGAGAAGAATAAATCAACTTCCCAATGTGAGATCAATGTCTCAATCCAGAGTTGGATGGGAAAGGGAGTCAACATTCCAATGTAGGGATCAATACCCCAATGAAGATTTGGTTGAGGTAATCAACATCTCATGTGGGGATCAATGGCCCCAATGCAGAGTTGGTTGAGAGGAATCAATGTTCCACCATAGGAATGGGTATGGGAATCAATACCCCAATGTGGAGATCAATGCCCCAAATCAGAGTTGGTTAAGGGGAATCAATGTTCCAATATCAGGATCAATGGCAGTTAATGATATATATAATAATAGTGGGTGTGACAGTCAGTATCCAAATGTGAGATCAATGATGGCCAAAGTCCCACTATAAGAATGGATGGAAGTTCATGTCCCAATGTAGACACCATGTTGCCACCATGGAGAATAATAGGGTACCTATCCATGCCTGTAGCTTCCCTAGGCAGCTTTCCCCTCTCTTATTAGCTCTAATGGACCAGTTCTCCAGCTGTTTTGACCCCCTGGCCAAGTCCTCCACTGCATAAAAATTGGGGATGGGGGTTGTCTTCTGCCTGCAACATGGTCCAGTCTGGTTATACACAGCAGTAACCATAGGGGGTCCTATTCCCCAGCCTGTCTCCAGAGCCAGCTTTGCAAGTACATCCAGAGAATTCCACCAGCCTGGAAGAGGCTAGTTACTGTCCAGGGGTTATTTCCCACAGGGAGACCAGGCCTTGGGCCTTCCCCAGCCCAGCCCAGTAGCAGGTGAGATACAGTCACACTCAGTTTTTGCCTTATCAGCCTGACACGTGTCTAAATACCAGTTATCTGTGTTATTTAACATGGTACCTATCATTTGAATGATTGCTTTCCCCCATTTTACAGATGAGAAAAGTGAGGCAGAAGAGTGAACTCATTGGCCACAGAGAAGTGGCAGAGATCGAACTGGAAGCCTGATTTCCTGCCTGCCAGCTCAGCCCTTTCCCAGCTGCATTAGGTGGATGTGACACAGTCCCCCCACCCCCAGCCAACACCACCATCCCTGACGTTGGTGAGTTCTAGGAGTTTATCACGCAGTTTGGGCAAAGGGGTTGAAAGCATCTCTCTCTGAACCCTCCCTTTCTGCATCCTTCCCATCACCCCTCCAGTTCCCGAAGTTGGGCTTGCTGGGCAGGAGGAAGGCTTCTGCTGTTGACCAGGGTTAGAGATGGAGCTGGGAGGTGGCATGGGTAAACCTCCCAGCCTCAGGCGCCACAGGGGCTTCGGGGGGTGGGGGGTGGTTTTCCTCTCTCTCAGACAAAGGCTGGGCCATGGCATCTGTCGGCTGACTCTTGTGTCTTGCAGCTGCTCAACAGTCAGACCCAAGGCAGGTGCCAGTTTGGGGAGGGAGGGGAACATCGACGAAAGCACTCACACTTCACTTCCTCCTCTCGCACACCCCCTCCCCCCCGCACATGCAATGCCTTGCCCACCCATCCCAGTAAGCCTACCCTATTTCCCTAAGACTCAGACCTTTGGGAATAGGACACCCGATTCACATGGCCCCACTGACCTTCCCCCATGTACTTGTCCTTCTGAGCCTGCTGCCAGTGCCCTCAGACACCTTTGCCCGGCCAAGAAAGAGGTAGGAGGAGCGGGTGTCTGGCAGGAGATGGGGACTCATGTCCCTGATGGGATGTCTCTCACGTAAGCTTCTCTTACTGGGGCCAGGGGTTCCTGGATACCTCCTAAGAGGCTGGACCCATTCTTCAGACTGGGAAGGGAGGAGGTGAGATCTTCAAGCTCACAGAAATGGGCAGATGCTGATGGTAGGGCACAGAGGGAGATCACGGTGCGTGGCCAGCCTAAGTGAAAAGAGAAGAGTGTGTATGTGTCTGCGTGTGTAAGATACACGTGAGAACACAGCCAAACACACATATTCATGCACATTTTTGCACACATACAAGCATGATGCATGCGAACACACCCGAGCCATGTGACACGTTGGAACAGTGTTTCAAATGCCCAGTCAGAACTCTGTGATTTTCCATCTTTAAAAATATTTATTTTAATCATATTACCACCCCATTCCTCTGAAAGGAAAAATTTTAAATCAGCTGAGACTCCTCTGTTTAGGCAACTAATCGTAAAATCTATTTTATTATCCACATATTTTATTTTTAATTCTACAGTCAGAGGAGAAGTGGTAAGGGCGGGGGTGGGGGGTGGGGAGCGCAGCAAGGGTTGCCCTGTTAAGAAGATGATGCAGGAGGAAAAACTTGTTGGAGGGGAAATATATATATAAATTTTATACAGAGATGCTTCTGAGCCCCTCTCTGGCGCAGTCCTCTTGACCTCTTCCTCCCCTCGCCCAGTCTCCCAGCCACCTCCCTCCTCTCCCCCCACACCCCCGCCTGCCCAGGCCTTTCCTTCTTCCATCCCACCCCCCCTCCCTGGCAACCCCCACCCCTCCCCAGGGCCCCCTCCTCAGATGCAATCCCCCTGCTGTAATTTCTGGGGGAATTGCTTCATCTCGGGTGCAGATATATTTGTGTCAAGGTGCAGCTGCACAGATAGCCTTCCTCTATGCATAGTAAGAGGGTTTCAGAGAGAGAGGTTGTGCCCAGAGCAAGGCCTTATCAGAGCAAGCTGCCTGCCATTTATCTGATTCCCCATCAAATAGGAAAACGGGCCTCAGGCTGCTGCTCCCACTTTCCTTGGGAAAGCCATGGGGGGAATAATAATTTACTCCAATCTTTTTGTTTCCAGCTCTCACCTTCAGCCTGACACAGCCCAGGGTCTCTCTACCACCCCTGCACCTGGCAACACCAGCTTGGGAGTAGACGGTGGGGCCCTAGCCCCCAAGGGCCCACCCCAGGACACCCCCAAAATGCCCTTGCTGGTTGAGTGGACCTTCATAATGGATTGGCATGAGCTAGAGAAAATACCCTTTGGCATCAGGGAGTATAGACACGGGGAAGGGAGGCAGGGACCCAGCAGGGAGCGGGGGGGAGGCTTGGTTTGGCTGCAGGGGGGCTGGCTCCCTTCCCAGCCCCCACACATATGCAGATCCCCCACAAACGCTCACTGTGTGTGCGTGTGTGCATTGCATTTGTCAGACTTGACCCAATAAGCATGCTTGTGTGAGGACCTATCGGTAGCTTTATCTGTGTCTGTCCATCTGTCTATCTGTGTCTGGGGTGGAGATGAATGAAGGACTGGGGGCAGTTTCTGTTCTATGTCACAGACTCTGACCTCCCATCTGAGTTTACAATCCCAACAGCCAAGAACAAGCCCAAGACAGGATGACAGGGACTGTCTGAAAGGGGGTGAGCAGTGTGTGAGGGAGGGGTCTGCACCAGGCCTGGCGGCGGTCATCTTGCCTTGCCCTCCCTGGCAGAGCTGCTCCAGGGAGCAGCAGGCAGCCCATCTGGTGTGGGAGCTGCAGAGAGGTGGGCGGTGGGGAGGGGCCGCTCCCCACAGGCCAGCCATAAATCACAGTTATGTGGCCAAGGGGCAGGGGGTGGGCAGGGGCCAGGGGGCAGCCGCAGCAGCACACACGGGACAGGGCAGAGAGGCCAGGGTTAGGTGCAGCTGTAAATCGTCACCTAAATGCTTCCAAGGGAAGGCTAATCAGGGCTCAGTGACAGAACACACCCAGCCCCACCAGGCGCCAGCAGTCACACTCACGCCTGTGCAAGCACATATACACTCACAGATACAAAAGTACATCTGGACATGTTCTGCATACAGCGTTGTGCATGCAGAGGTTTCACACCATACCTGGATACACAAAGACACGTGTGCACATCAAACTTGCTGTCATGTGTGTATGTGTTCACACACACATACAGAGAGGCAGTTCTGTACCCACGCAGGCTCATTCAGACCCAGTGACACAAAGATCTACCTAATACACCTTACCGTCTGCACACTTGCATGCGCACGCGCACGCTCATGGGCATATAAAGCAGTGGGCAGACTGTAAAGCACCCAGAGCCAAGTATGGTTTGGAAGGCAAACCCCTGCAGGAAAAGCATGGGAAGGAAAAGAGGTAACCGGCTTGGTGGGACTGTGCCACCCCAGCAGCGGAAGCTCCCTATGCCTGCGCTCCCCTCACAGCCTCTCCCCGCCTGGGCCTCTTTCCCAGTCAGCAGCCCTGCTTCAGAAGTTCACTTCCTACCTGTCCAGAGCGCACACTGTTGTCTGATCTCTGCCTGCACCCATGCTGGATTAAGACTCATTCACTCATTCATTCATGAGCATTTATTAAGTACCTGGTCTGCATGGGGCAGAGCCTACTGTGCTAAGCTCTGACAATGGGATTCCTACTCTCAAACTTAAAACCTAACACAGAAGAGAGAGAATAAGCAGACAATGACAGCCCTCAGCCCTCGGGGATCCTTGCTACAAGAGAGGCTAGCCCAGGGCTGTGGAAGCACAAAGGAGGGGCGGCCAATCCAGTGTAAGGGGGGGAGGGGAGGGAGGGGACAGGGAAGGCTTTCTGGAGGAAGCTAGGTCCCAACTGAGGCCTGATGACAAGCAGGAGCTGACCAGGTGGAGAAGTGGAGCAGGAGAGGATGTGCCAGGATAACCGGAGAACGTCAGGGCAGTGGGTAAATGCCGGAGGGGACCCCCTGGGAGCCTTGATGCAGCAGTGAGACCCGTTGCACTTCCTCACCTGGGCTGCAGTGGGGGCACCAGCTGCACTTCCTATGGTTCCCTGGTGGCCCTCACATCTGTCCAGGGAGAGACCAGAAAGCTGGGCCCAACCTTCCCAGCAGCAGATGCCCTAATGAACCTGTATATGGGGTGAGGACAAGGGGCTCGCGAGGGGTGCTGAGGGAAGTGCCCAATAAGCCTCAGAACAAAAGCATCTCCCCACGCCCTCCTCCCTCAGGCCTCCTGGTTCTACTCTAATTCATTCCCCATGAGGAAGCTCGGAAGACCTGCTCAGTGTCACTCTGAGTCCCACAGAGCCTTTCCTAGGACCGGGGTACAGGGGGGTTGAAAAACAGAACTCTGGAATCCCCCAGCCTCAATCCAACCACTTAACTGTTTGCCCTATTGGACTTCCTGCAGGACCTCGTTTGAACAAAGGCCTCCACGTGTAAAATCCATTAACGCATAGGACAAGGTCCACAGTCAGCTTGGCGTTCAGATCCCTCCCCCGCCTGGCTCCTGTGATGGCCTACTGGTCTCTCCAAAGCCCTCAGCACCACTCTACTCCTCTCCTCCCACCACCAGCTCCATTCTCCCTCCTGCCCTGAGCCTCACCTCCACCGGAACGCTAACTCATTTTTACTTTTAAACATTCCTGAGTACCTACAATAAGCTTGTCCAACCCGCGGACCAGGACGGCTCTGAATGCGGCCCAACACAGACTCGTCAACTTTCTTAAAACATTACGAAGATTGTGCACAAACCTCTTTTTAGCTCATCAGCTATCATTAGTGTTAGTGAGTATATTTATGTGTGGCCCAAGACAATTTCTTCTTCCCATGTGGCCCAGAGAAGCCAAAAGGTTGGACACCACTGGCCTACAACATAGCAGTAGACACATTATCTTGTTTAATCTCCTTTATAAAACTCTGGGAGGCATGGCCTCATTTTACAAATGAGACAACTGAGGCTCAGAGAGCTTAAATGATCTTTTCAAGGTCACGGTCACCTTGGGGAAGCTAAGGGAAAGGTCATTCTGAGGTCCAATCTGAGCCTCCAGGCACAGGATCCATCCCCTTCTCTTCTCCCCCACCCCAGAAAGATGGTACAGGAGGGGCCTTTGCCCCTCATTCTTGCACCAAGGCAAGGGCAAAAGGAGTGGGTTTCTGGTGGTCAGTGGCCAGAAGAAGAGGAAGAGGAAGACTCAGGCATCCTTAGAAGCAGAGAGTAGGAGCAGGGAGTCCTGACTGAAGTCTGGAGAGCTCCAGGGCAGTCACTGGGGGACAGGGGGACCTTGTGGGTCACATGTTCATAAATGCAGGCCATGCCTGGCCTCTATGGCCCTTTACATCTGCAGGTATGTCTTGTTCTCTACCTTGAAAGGGCAGCTCCCTGAGGTCAGACATCAGTACCTGTGGAAGGAGAATAGGAGAGAAGAGAGCAGATGCTTTGGGCTCTTGGGGCCTCATTTTCCCTATCTCCAAATGGGGATAATAACGGTATTACTCCAGGGTTGCTGAGAGAATTGAGTGTGACAGCACCAGGAGTCTGCATGTAGCAGACCCTCCACAAGTGCCAACAGCCTTCTGCTGCCCTGAAAGCATGGGGGTGGGCTACATGCTTCTTGATTGATGAAAATGGCTGGGGTGGGGGCATCACATCTTGGGGTTGCTGGGGCTGCGAAGGGCCTCTGTGCTGGGCCTGGTTTGCAGATGACATGGTGAGGTGGTTGGTGGGGTGCAGTAGCTCATGGTAACATGGTGGGGTGGTGGAGATCGTGCAATAACTCCTTTTTCCTATTCCCTTCCCCACCGGCTGTCCTCTTGTGCCAGGAGAGGACCAGCCCACTCAGAGTTTAAGTAGATAAAGACCTAGAGCATTGACGCAGCCCTTTTCCAGCAGAGCTCGGCTGGTTAAATGTCTGCTTCCCTGCGTTGGGCTGCTTCTCTGCCCACCCACCCCCACCCCCCACCCCCCGAGCCACACAGAGGCTTCTGATCCTCCTCTCGGATTGCTGGGAGTGAGACCAACGCTCCCCATCACCAACACAGACAATGGCCAGATGCAGATTAGCAGGCAAAGGAGGGAGCAGTCGTGGATTAGAAGGAAGGCTTCCCCTGGCCCCTGGCTGGGGACCGCATTGATCATCTTCACCAAAGAAGCCAGCTCAGTTAGTAGCCAGTGGGCACCGAGTTGGGGCCACACCACAGCCTGGGTCCAGCGCCTCACTGCCGCAGAGCCCTCAAGAACTGAAGGCCTTCGTGTGGGCAGTACAGAGAGGGGCAGGGAAGCAGGGAAACGGGATGGAGCTGGGAGGAAGCAGTTCAGCCTCAGGCCGGCTAGCTTCACATGCCCTAACCCAGCCAGGAGCCACTTTTCTTGGAGTTGAGAAAATGGTCAGCAGCTTGTCACAGTCCACTGGCTCCAAACAGCTCTCTGGAAATGTTGTTGAATTTAAATCCAAACACAAAGATATCCACATATGCGCCTATCACTCCTTGCCCCTTCCCTTAAGCACGAACACAGTTATCTCAGGGCTACATACACACATGCGATTCAATTCAGTCCAGAAACATTTGTTGAATACCTACCTGTGCCAGGCACTGTGAACTATAAACAGCTTCATGCCCTAAAGGAACGTACATTCTAAGAGGAGAGACAAACACGGAAAGAGGTTATCATAGGGCAGGGAGCAGGTGTAATTATAGGCATACAAGCCATGTGTGGAGGAAAGAACAATTAACTCCAGGGTCAGGGACAGCACTTCCCAAAGGAGGTGATATCTCAGCAGGGTTTGTAAGGATGAATAGGAGTTTGCCAAGTGGACAGAGTGTCAAAGGGATTGTTATCATTGCCTGCCTTCTGCTGTCATTTCTGACCAGGCATCCTGCTCCTTCCTCTCCCTTTTGCTGACTATGCACTTTTCTTTATGGGTTTTCTTTTGCCCTAAAGGCTCTCTATGCTGTTCTAATCTCTGATAGGTTCTTCCCTTCCTTTCCTTGATTATTTCCTATCCAACCTTCAAGGCTTGCCTTAAAGACTATCTCTTTCTTAGAAAGAGCTACAGCCCCCATGTAGATGCTGCCCTAGCACCCTGTGTCTTCCCTTTCCAAACTCTTAACACACTGTGTTCACATGCATTTTTTCATGAGGGCAGGAACTATGTGGTGCCTCCAGCATCTGGGACAGTGCCTGACACATGTCGGGAGCTTGCTGGATGGGTTGGCAGATGGATAAATAGGATGGCTGACTGGCTGGATGGGTGGGGGGATGGATGGATGGATGGATGGATGGATGGTTGAAGGAGCTACAAGTAAATGAGAATTAGAGATGCAGAGGTGTATAGAGTCCAAGGGGGTGAGAAGACGGTGGAAGAATTGTGGGAGATGAAAGTGAAGAGGCTGGCAGGGTGAGAATGTGGAAGACCCTGTGACCCATGGCTTGGCATACAGAATGAATTCTGGAATATTAGCAGCACAAGACCCCTTTGAGATCATATAGTGTTAGCTTTCATTTTACAAATGAGGACGCTGAGGTCCAGAGAAGTGGGGCTTACTCCACATCACCTAGAGGACTAATCAACGGCTCTATTGCAATTATGCCCCTGCGCTCAATCTCCTGGTCCAGAGTACATCAGCTTCCTAGACCCCTGGAGGCACTAGGAGGTGATGAGACCACCCTCACTCTCCTGGGTCAGGCCTGACTCTCCGGGTGCTCTGCTAAAGGACATGTACTGAGTCCACACACACACACACACACACACACACACACACACCTGTATCTATCAGAGCAAGTGACTGAAACTCAACTTAACCTAGCTTAATCCAAAAAGGCACATTGTTGGTCTGTGTAACGGGGAAGGGCAGCTGAGGCTGCCGTGGGGTGCAGCTGGATTCAAGCACTCAAGCAGTATCACCAGATCTCTCCCTGCCACTTCTTTCTGTGTGTTGGCCACATTCTCACGTCCTTGTGACAGGCTTCCTCTGTGTAGGGTCAGAGGAGATGGGTGGGAAGGGATGGAGCATGGCCCATGGAGCTAGAAAGGGAGATGGGGGAGAAACTTGCCTCTCTCAGAGTCAGTACATAAAATCCCAGCTAAATGTTCTGCTGGTTGCAGCTCAGATCCGATCCCAGGGGTCGGAAGGACAGGCACCATGATTGAGCAAATCTGGATCTCATGTCCATACAAGAGGCCATGAGATCACATGGAACAGGGACTGACAGCTCATCAAGTGACATGGGAAGGAGAGGGCAGGACTCCAAAGGGCAAGGGGTGCTGTTGCAGAAGAACAGAGAAGGAATGCTGAACAATTAAAAAATGGCAGAAGGCCACAGCAGTACTGGATAACTATGGCATTAGGAAGAGGATTTAGAAATAATTATAACAACAATAACAGCTTAATTTAGAGTATGCCAGGCAAGTACTCTGCATACATTGTCTCATTTAATCTCACATAGACCTAGAGTGAGAAGGCCCGGATTTCAGTCCCAGCTCTGCCATTTCCCAGGTCACTGAATCCCTCTGAACCCGTTTCCCCATCTCTCAGCCACATGTACACTGTTAGGGGTAACAGAGGTGCACAGTAATGCTTGTGCACTGATTCCAGATGGACACAAGGAGTACGAAGATGCTTTTAGTGAACCAGAAGGTGTTCAGGCCAAAGAGGTAGCAGGCTGGCTTCCAGAGACACAGGCCCTGCTCTGGGACCCCCCTGGTCTGGCCATTCTCCACCCGGGTAAAGAGGGTGAACAGAGGAGTTCATGGATTACAGGGTGGGGCAGGAAAAAGAGAGGATTTTTCATTTTAAAATGTTCTGCAATAATTCATATTTGCTTTGCTGGG
The DNA here is from genome assembly GCA_004026885.1 of Lyroderma lyra. Classification (NCBI taxonomy): domain Eukaryota; kingdom Metazoa; phylum Chordata; class Mammalia; order Chiroptera; family Megadermatidae; genus Lyroderma; species Lyroderma lyra. Next base: position 122,366 of record PVJL010003566.1, on the reverse strand, counting down.
TGGCGTTGTGCACTGTCAGCTCTGTAATAACTTCTAGGCCTTTATTTATTGTTTTGCCTTAATGATTTCATGTTCCTCTGGTGTGGAGAATTCACAGTGTCTTGTAACGCATAATGGCAGAGATGGCCCAGGCTGTGGCAGGTCCCAGGAGGGGTCACGCTCCCCCACAGACCCTGCCTGGCCCCCTGAAGATAGTGGACCCTGAAGCAGGAGGCAGTGGTAGGCCAGCTCTGTGTAAGGTGCTTTATCTGAGAGGGTCAATTCTCACAAGACCCTACAAAGCTGGTATTATTATCCCATTTTACAGAAGTGAAAACTGAGTCTCAGAGAGATTATAAGATTTGCCACGCAACATTGTGACTAAGCTAGGATTAAAACACAGAGTCTGTTGTATTCCAGCCTTCTATATACTGGTAGGTCTTCAGAATCACTTGGGGAGAACCTTTCAAATATGGTTTCCTAGAGCCCATCTCAGGAGATTGGGCTTTAGTAGGTCTAGGATGGCACCTGAGACTGTATTTAACAAGCTGCCCAGATGAATCACAGTCACATTTGGGGACTCAATTGGTGGCTGAGACCACACTAGTCACATACTTGGACCCTGTCCCTCAAGAGTTGTGATCCCACAATTGGTCATCTCTCCGTAGCCCAACTCTCTCACAAATGTCCCATCAGCTACTCCTGTCCCCCTCTCATTCTCTATCCTGTATCCCTGAGAGCTCAGACTCCCTACCAGACCTCTAGCCTCTTCAATGAAGCCAGGAGAGGGAAGCAGGAGAGGCTTTCTTGGTTGCCATGGTAATTCTCCACCTCCCAGTCTGTGGGGGGAGGCAGTTTCTTTGTGAACCTCCAGCCAAGGCCTGGAGGGAAGCAAGCTGTCCTGGGCAGGGAGGAGGCAGAGGGGTGGGAAGAGGACTCTAGTCACTGGGGAGAGGGGAAAGGGTAAGGAGGGGAGAGGGACAGGGTGGGAGATCAGGGGCCCAGGGTAGCCAGAGCAGAGAGCCAGCCCCTCCAGATGCCGGGGCTTCCAGCCTCCAACCAGGGAGCTGAGGCTGACAGGGCCCTGATGCGCCCTGAGCCCAAAGCTGGCAGGAGACCCCGGGCAGGTGGTGGCAGAGATGTAGGGATGGACAAGACAGCCAGAGGCTGGCACAGGATGGAGTTAGAGCCTCGGGGCTGGGAAAGACCAGGGCTCTGAACGCAAAGAAGAGATACAGAAAAATAAAAAAGCAGCAGAGCCCTTCACAGACCCCGGACTTCAGCCCATTCCCACCCCTAGCGGGCTGGGCTGGCACAACCAGGGATCCCAGCCTGCTGGGCTGGGCTGGGCTGGGCTGGCAAGCCGGATGGCACAGGCTGCAGCAGAGGCAGATGGAGCGAGGAGGGGGTCTGACCCCCGGCCCACCAGGGAATGGCTGGGATTGTCTGTTCATTGAGCCCTCCTACTGCCCCCCCCCAACCTCCCGCCTCTGGGAGCATGGCTGGGGAAAAGTGGGGAGGACATTTCAGAGCCAGTGTCTTCGCCTCCTCCTGCTCCCTTTGGCTTTCTTTCCCTGTCAATGGCACGCACTGCCTGCTCCCAGCCTGGCTCTGGCAAAGCCTGGGATGTGGGGGGAGTGAGGGAGCACGGTGTGAGAGAGAGGGAGGAGGGAGGGAAAGAAGCTGGGAGGTGACATCCTAGCAAGGCTTGGTGGGAGCTACTCCCCCAAGGCCATTTTTAAGCAAGCACTTACCATATTTTTCAGTGTATAAGATGACACTTTGGTCTAAAATTGTTAGACCAAACATTGGGTGTCATCTTACACATGGGAGTAACCGGTTGAGAAGGTTTCTTAATGTTGGGTTAGAAAAGTAGGGGGTCGTCTTATATATGGGGACTTCTTATACACGGAAAAATACAGCACTTTGTACCAGGCCTCATGAAACACTTTAAATGTATTAACTCACCTAATCCACGCAAGGGTCCTAATCAGCATTTGAGCAACTGAGGCAGAGAGAAGCTGAGTGACCTGCCCATGGTCAGAAGCTAAAAATTGAGAGAGGAAGGATTCAAACCCAGAAGTTCAAAGTTCATACCCTTAGCCCTCACACCCCCACCCCACACATTTAGTCTGGTTTTTTTCCGTTTTTGTCCCATCTTTTCTCAGCATTTCTCTAACCAGTCTTTATTCCTTCAGATAGTGCGTTTCGGTCTAACAGGGTCACCATGCCAGCACTATTGCATGAATGGCCATGTGCGAACGCACACACGTGTGGCCATATGGACCTCACATGCTGGAGTGTTAGGGAGTCCACATGCATGTGAATGTAAGTGCACACCTCTGCACAATAAGTACACTTCCACATGTCTATGTATATGTAAACACAGGTCCGTTTACACATGTACCACCATGTATAACACGCCCTTGAGTGTTCTCACCAACAGAGTGTTAATTGTGGCAAGATAATCCCAAACAATGGCGGAGCCAAAAAAATCTGTTTGACTTCGCAATAAAGTACTGCTTGGCATATGGGGTCTTTGGCAATACATTTACCTTTCTGGGTTTAGCTCGGGCTGATGTGGTTTCCTGCATGTCTGTGGCTTGGCAGCCCCGGGTTCCACGGGAATCAGCCCCTGAGAACCTGCCAGATGCTAGGTTCTCAGAAAGGCACCTCCCAGACACTGCCTCCAGTCTTCACAGCCTCACATGAGGCAGGTCTTGTTGGTCCTATTTTCTAGGTGAGGGCCTTGAGATCCAGTGAGTTGTCATTTGCATGGTCACGCAGGGAGAGTGAAGATTCGAACCCCAGGTCAGCCTGAGGGTCTGTAAAGCTTGAGTGCCTGCAGGTGGGCTGGTGAGCCAGACATGTGACTTCCCAGGCGTGCCTCATCCGTCTGGAATGTGGCTGCCTCACCGTCTGGTCACGTCTGGGTCCCTCTTCTGCAGCCAGGCCGGTGGGCGTGGATGGGCCGCAGCAGTTCATGCTGAGCTACTCTGCAGAAGGCCCCACACAGGCTGTGTGCAAAGGGCTTTTCCCCAGTGACAATGAAGACGATAATGATGTCGCAGACGGTACCAAGACCAGACAGACTTAACACCCAACACCTAGGCTCAGGCATATTCATTCTTTCAGCATTTCAGGAATACCCACCATGTGCTTGGCATTTTATTGGACTCTGGGGGCAATACGAATCAAACGAACTCTGCCTTCCTTCAGATAGCTTATGAGAACAGGAAAGGTTTAATGTAAGGTTAAAGGAAACTTAAATGTAAGACAGATGCAGATAAAACATGAGAGACTGCTGCCAGCTTGAGATATGAAGGAAGTCTTCCTGCGAAAGAGGTGTGTGTTGGCCTTGGATAGTGGGGGTGACTTGATGTGCCAAAGAAGGGGTTCTTGACTTCCCAAGGAGCACTTTTCAAAGTGCAGATGGGCATGAAAAGAACAAGTAGCTGCATTTTCCTGTGGCAAAAACTGTGTGAAGGGAATGGTGGGAGGTGGGTTGGGGTCAGATGACAGAAGATCCCAAGACTCAGGGCAAGGAATTTGGATGTTATAGATGATAGGGAGCCATCATAGATTGTTGAGCAGGGGAAGGCCTCGGGAACTGTGTTCCATTTAGGAAGACTAATCCACAGGTGTGAGCAAAGTACATTGGAAATGTACACGCATGCACACATGCACACACGTACATCCTCAGAAAGGTGTAGATGCAAGTGTACACAAATACATACATCCAAAAGCATAGCGTTAACTCCTGAGCCCAGCTCTTTTTAAATTTTGAATTGCATTTTGTTTATTTGAATAGGTAATATATTCACAGGACCTAAAATTCAAAAGGAATCTAAGAGAATACTGAAAACTAAAGCTACCCTCCCCCCACTTCATGCTGGGGCCCCTAGTTCCTCTACTTAGAAGCAAGCACAGTGGCCATGTTGGGAGCTTCCTTCCGCAGATGTTCTGTGTATACTAAAGCAACTATCCATCTGCATTTTGATTGCACACATATTTCTGCACCTTGTTTTTCTCATGTAATAGTATCTCTTGGAGATCCTTACACATCTCTACGTGGAGAGCTGCCTTGATCTTTTTAATAGCAGTGTACTCTTTTATTATTACAGTTGGACATATATTATTTCTGGTCTTTGACTCTTACCAAAAATTTTGCAATGAATAACCTTGAACATGTGTGATTTTACATATTCATCCATCCACTCATTCATTCATTCATTCATTCAACAGGCATTTATTGAATACCTATTATGTATTCAATCCAAGTGCCAGGGATAGAGTGGTGAACAAGTCCTTACCCTCATTGAACATACTTTCTAATGTGTCTGAGCAGATCTGCAGGATACATTCATAGGGGTAGAATCATTGAATCAAAATGTCTGACATTTTAAAATTTTAGTAGATAAAGCCACATTTTTCCCTGGAGAGATTGTACCAATTTACCCTTGCAATGTAGGAGAGTGTCTATTTCTTCAACAAAATGTTATCAAACTTTTTGATCTTTGTCAATGTGACAGATGAAAAATGACTAGTTTTACTCTGCATTTCCTTTATGATGAATAAAGTTAAACATGTTTTCATATATTTAAAAACACTACTCAGTAATCTTTCAGTGATCTGCTTGCTATCCTTTGCTCATGTTTCTATTAGGTTATGGATCTTATTCATATTGATTTGTGGATTCTCTTTATATATTAAAGGAATTAACCCTTTGCCTGGGTTATGACTTACAAACAATTTTCCCCTAGCTTGTCATTTGTAGTTGAACTTTGTTTATTTTTTTTTAAATACAGACTTTTAAAATATAAAATAAAATCTAGGAAGAATTATGCTCATTCTCAGCTTTGCTTCCCATGGTGAAATGCTTGGGTTCACAGGAATACCATCTTGGGTTCCAACCTGGTTCTTAATAGAAGCAAAGGTTCTAGGCAAAGGAAGGTGATAGTCCTACCATGTTCTGATTCCCCATTTCAAGAGGTCTCTGGACAAAGGAGAGCAAGTTCAGAGGAGGTAACCAAGAGGGTGAATAGGCTTGAAAGCAAGTCACATAAGGGATGGTGATGGAACTGTGTCTTTGAGCCTGGAGCAGATCGTGCCCATAAATATCCAGTTGGGCAATGGCACGGGCCACATGATGTAAAACTATGGCCTGTGATGGGAGATCTGGGAAGCTGTCAGATAATGGAGCTCTTTTTAAGGCAGAGCTATCCGAAAATAGAATGGCCTACTTTGCAAGGAAGTGAGCTTCTCATCATTAGAGATGTACAAACCAGAACGGCATGACCACCTACTGGAGATGCCAGGAATTAGGTCAGATGCCTTTCAAAACATCTAATCTTTTTTTTTTTCCTGGTGAAAATTGCTTTAATAAAAGTATTTCTCTCAATTCTAAAAATGTAATAGTATATTTTCTTCTATCAAAAGTAATTTTTTAAATTTCTAATCTTGAAAGCCCATAATTCTACAAAACCACAAGTAATCTTAAATTTTCTCATTTTATAGATGAATAAAGGACATTGGGAAATTAACTTGCATTGAGCACCTACTTTGTCCCAGGCACTCTGACACATATGACCTGATTTAAAAGGGTAAGAACCAGAAAGGTTGCATGGTTTCCTTAAGGCTGCACAGCAATCTAGTGGCAGAGCCGTGACTGTAACCCAGGTCCCCAGAATCCAAATCTAGAGCTCTCTCCACTGAACCATCTGTTCCTGTTCAATAATTAAACACATGTTTATTGCATATCTATTGAGTACCTACTCTGAATGGACACTAATGTGGCCAAAGAGAGCACATTATATGCAGGCTATTAGCAAAGTCACAGTGGTCTTTACTTTGCAGAAGGTGACTGCCTAGTGAACAAGTATAGGCACCGTCTCTGCATTGCTTGGCTCAATGTGAATGGTGCCCTCTGGAGTTGTGCAACATGGTAGCTCTGGTAGACCTATAGTGAAATATGAGGAAATTTGGTAAGTGCTGTAATAAAAACTTGTTCAAAGTGCTATGGGAACACAGAAGGCATGATTAATTCTACCAGGGAAGGGAATCCAGAAAAGCCACCCAGAGGAGGTAACATCTAAGCAGGACCTTGAAGGATATGTAAAAGAACAAAGAGCAAAAGAGAATAATTTCTGTATTCATCCCACAGACATTTATTGAGCAGCTCCAGGTTGCCAGGAGGAAATGATTAATTTGCAGTCCAGTAGTGTGAGCATGTAAGTCACCAATGAATTGCCGTAGAGTGTGAGTACAGTAGTGGAAACCTCTTCATGGTACAGAAGCACAGTAACCCCTGGAATAAAACTGGGGTGGTGGGTGCCTGGGAAGGCTCTTGGAGAAGTGAAGACAGAGATTTTGAGGAAGGGAAATAGAAATTTTCCAAGCTGATAACAAGGGAGTTAGGAGAGAGGGAAAAGCATTCTAAGGAAAGGGAATGGCATGTGCAAAGTTTCTCAACCTTGAAAGCTCACCCTGTCTTCAGACACCCAAAGCAGATCTGAAAGGCTCGAGTATAAAGTGCTGGGTGGTGGTGGGCAGCTGGGCAGGGGGTGGAATTGACATACAGGCTTTTAGGCAGGTCCTACCAGGTTTCCGGATGAATGGGGAAGCAGCATTGGTGTGCACTAGGATTTAGCAGGCTTAGCAACCTTCCTTCAAAGCTGTGCCCCAGATTGAGAGCTGGAAAAGAAAAGTGAAAAGTGTGAGCCATAAATCCCCAGCTCCTCCTGCTGTGCCCAGCGCTGCAGAGCCGGGAGTCTCCGCGGCTCTCCAGTCCCACGGCTGCGACCCCGGCTAATCCAGCCTCCTGGCCCATCTGACACACACTTCCACTTAACATTTTGTTAGCGACTCTATAAACGAGCTCTCCCTGACCTTCAATCCCTGGCTAATTGCTAGTTTCATGTACAAGACTAGCTTAATTTTACGTGATAATTACCTGAGAGTGGCAATACATATGGCATTGCATGTTCGAAATGTCAGGCCTGGAAAACCACCAAGTGGCCGTAGTCAGGGGCAAAAGGAGGAGGCAGCTGGGTGGCAGGGGCATTAGAGAGGCAGCTAGGGGATGAGGCCACGAAAGAAGAGGGAAAACGCCTGGTGCAGATAGAGTTCTGGAGAACTGGGGCCCTGACCTGTGGTAGGGCTCAGAGTTCTCTTTCGGTCCCAGAGCACCCAGGGTCATAGGCCAGAAAAGCAGCACTTGCATTTCCACAGTCACACACACATGCACGCATGCGCGTGCACACACACACACACACGCGCGCGCGCGCGCGCGCACGCACGCACACACACGCACACACGCATGCACACATGCACGTGCGCACGCACACACACGCGCGCACACACACGCGCGCGCACACACACACACACACGTGCACGCACACACACACATTGTGGAGAAACACGGAACCGGTTGGAGGCACAGTTCATACATACTCTCAATCACCCACTTAAATGCTCGAGGAGCACCTACTGCGTGCCAGGCAGTGTATGGGCACTTTCACCGGTTTCAAATCCCCACCCTACTCAGGGAGGTTGGAAACACATTGAGGCCATGTTTGTATTGCCACAATTATTTGTGGGGATGCTGTGGGGACTGAATAAGCAAGGCCCTCAGGAATGCTAACTGGCTTGCAATTCCCAGCACAGTCCCACTCCATAAAGAATTACCCACCCCAGACCCAATGGAGAACCCCCACAGCTAAGCCCCGGCCACAGCCACGAAGAATGCTGGCGGCCCCTGCCCTCTTGGAGTTGATGGTCAGGAATGATGATGGCAAGGGACTACAATGTGTGGGATGTGAGTAATGAAAGAGGACTCAGGACATTCAGCAGGTGAACTAACAAGGTTCAGAAAGGACCTCACTTAAAAAGTGCCATTTGTTCCCTCAGCATCTCCAGTTCATGCCTAGAACAGTGCTTGGCACGAAGATGAACAAGCACCGAATGGTGTCTGTGCCACATGCCACATACCTGGGTGCACGCATGCTCTATAGAGGGATGGCTTGGGTTCCCTTTTTTCTCATCATTCCATGGTGCGGGGCAAGGCAGGTGGGGTCCTGGGCCCTGGGGTGGTGGGACAGGGGAGTATAGGCCAAAAAGTAGAAAGGGTGCCCCTGGCCAGCTGGGAGGGCACTGCCCCAGGGGCATAGGTGCACCCACACTCAAACGCACCCCGGCCACAGCACAAAGCACAATCCCCAGATTAAGGGAAGTCCCCTTTAGCCTCCTTATCCATACAATTGTAGACTCCTGAGCTGTGTTGGAGTAAATTACTTGCTTAATGAGATTTCAATTAACAAAAACAAATTAAAATCACTTTGGTAATTAAGCTGCTGTGAACCTCACCAGCCGACCTCGGATTTCCATAGAGAGGGAGCTAGGAGTGGGGGTCCACTCGGCCCTGCTGCTGAGGCCTGGGCAAAGCCAGGGGCTCCTTGTCCTGGGGATTCCACCCCAGGTGCCACGGCTTCCTGAAGCCATTCCATAGGCACCAAAAATGTGGGTAGGAAGGAGGGGGCAGCACGTGGCAGCTAAACTGAAATTCATTTGTAACCCTGCCGTGTAGCTGTGTGAGCTAGAGCACATTAATTGACCTCTCAGAGCCTCAGTTTCTTCATCTGTGAAATGGGGCTAATAATAGTGCCTGGATCATTGGGTCATGGGGGGATTAAGTGAATGAATACATGTAAAACATTTAGAGGTGGTCTGGTCCCACAGCAAAAGCTTTTAATCCACTTTCCCCTGTGTGGGGTCAAGCCCCTCACAGGGTGTTGTTTCCAACCTTGCAATCTGCATTGGCCTGAACCCCAGACCCTTCCACGGCATCCCGGTTACTCTGAGTTGGGTAGGTAAGGATCGACCACAGAGGTCCCTTTGGAGGTGAGGTTTCTGCCAGGTTCTTTCCCCATGTGCCATTTCAAATGATACATTCGGTCAGCCTAGTCTCACTGGGCTAAGTTCAAGGTGTCAGTAGGCTGACTGTACATACCATTTGGAAAAGGGATAGGACCGTTGTTTTGGTCCCGTTGAAAATGGTACATCTGGTCAGCCTACTCCTGCCCCCCACCCCCTCATCTCTTTCCATTAGAGCTAGTTGCTCTGATCTGAGAGCTATAAACATTTTTCTTCTCAAGTGGCCTGGAGAATATGCCTTTCCTTGGGTTATAAAATCACCCACATCCTCCCATCTGAGAGGCCTATTAAGTAGTACAGGTGTCATGTTAAGTAGTACAGGTGTCACTGGCCCCATTCCACAGATGAGAAAACTGGCTAATGTCTTACCCAGTGGTGGAAAGAGAAGAAAATTCTCAGTGCTAGCAGGAATACATCTGTTTGGTCTTGTGAATTTTTAGTAATAAAATTTTAGTTTTAATTTCTGAGTCACTGTTTGCTACCTTCATTCAGAGGGACTGAAACAGAAACTTAAAACTTCATTATTCAAAATTCACAAAAGTAAGTAAGTGTATAGTACATCTAAATAAAAATTTAAATGATTTCTTTGTTTTTTTAAAAAGCTTATAGCACTTATGCTGTTGGAAGTTATAGCAAAAACTGCACTAAGCCTTTTGGGATAGATCTTTGTTTATATATACAACATATACTTTATTTATATATAAAAAATATAAATACATACACACACACACACACACACACACCCCATACAGTTTTCTCTGTGATAGTTAAAATTACAGATGGTTTTGTTTTATGTGTTCATTCATTCAACAAAAAATTTTTTCATCGTGCATACTGTTTAACTCAATAGCAGCTTTTTGAGTGTCTATGAAGTGCCACAATGAACAAGCCAGACTTGAACCCTACTTTCTGGGGACTGAGAACTTGCTGAAGATCAGCATTAGACATGAAACAGTGAAGCAAACATTGCAGAAAAGGGAAGGCAGGGCCTCGGAAGCCTATTACAGAAAGGGCAATCCTGGGGTGGCGGTGGGGTGTCTAATAAACATTTATTTCTCTTATAATTGGACTAAAATAAAACTATTTATATATATATTTTAAATGAATCCCAAGAGTCCCATAGCTAGTTAGTAAGAGAACCGAATACAGACCTAAAAGCCTCTGGTTCTCAGGCAAATCATTTTTTTTTTTAATCTGACAGCAATACCCTGGATAGTTTGAACAGCTTCCCAATTTTGAGTAAAAAACATCCCAAGATGGGCAAAGGAGATGTCTAACAGAGGGGGTCTCACCACCTATGCACCTGTCAGGCCAAGGAGATAACCCCACTTACAACTCCATGTTAGACAGAGGGGTCAGCCGCCACATCCCTTTGTCAGATGAAGGAAATACACCGAACAGGACTCCGGGGCAAGGGTCTCACCCTCCGTCACCTGCAGAGAAGTCCAAACATTGCTTGGTCTCAGCAGCCCCACCCTCGCAGCCAGGCTGATCTCTGGCCCACCCTGGGAGCCAGGCCAAGGGGAGACCATCCAACACACAGAACCTCCCACAGCCTGTTCTCTCCTATACCCTAAGAAGTGCTGAGTCCTTCCGTGGGGAGGGAGAGGGCAGGGTGCTGTCCTCCAAGCACTCAGCTCAGTGAGGGCTGCAGCAGTGATGCCCCCCACCTGGAGATTCAGCCCAAGAGGTGGTCCTCTCAGTGCCTAGACTTCACGGATCCTATTTTGTGCTGACTTCAGGCAACCAAGGCAGGAGGACAGAGTTGTACTTTCCAAGTAGCTGGAAACCCTTAATCAATGTTAATTGGTTCTAATTAGCATATGTTAATTAATGATATTTACTACAAATTAAAGGTATGAGTGCTCCCAGAGGGTTTCCTGTTCATCCAATTAGTGCCAATTAGTTGCAATTAACACGTGTAAATGAGATTCCATTGAACCCAAAACAAACAGCACAGAATCCCTCAGATTCCCTCTTGAACCTTTCCCGTCAGCCAGGGAGCTGGGGGTGGGGGTGGGAAGTGAGAGTGCGAGACAGGGAGAGAGGGAGAGAAGAGACCCTTGGGCTGACCTCCTAGAGCAAGATACTGACCCTCCATATACCAGGGAGGAGAGAAGGAAGAGACAAGTTGGGCCTAGCAAGCTGCTGGACAAACCTGCTGCCCGGAGGATGGCCTTCCAAGGCCTTGACCATGCTCCTGAGGGCCATGAGCTGTCCCTTGGTCATCTCTGCACCTTCCCTGGCCTAACCCAGTACATTGCATATAGTACGTGCTTAGTAAAAATTGGCTGAATGAAAAGTTGTTTCCTTTGCATCAAGGACCAAGATCTTCAGATATAAAAGTATAGGATGCATTGATTAGGAAAACATTCAGTGTTCTTTTCTCCATAAGGTCTTCCCAAGGTTTCCACCAAAAAATGTATTTGCTTCTTTGATACCATTTTAATATAATCTATGTATGTCTATGCAGATTTCACTTTATTGCTAATGTTGCCTTTTCACTTAACTCCTCCTAGAGACCCAAACCTCAGCCATGGTAGTAACTAGATACAAAAACAGCCAGACGGGGCTACCTACCATGAAGAGTGAAATGCTACCCCAAATTCTCCACTCCACAGAACCTTCTATGAAGCTGTGATGTAAGGTTTAGTTCCCAATAATTTGTTTATTCCTAACTCACTTTTGCTATACCAAACCTTCTATTAAAGTTGATATTCATTTTTTTAAAATTATTTGTTGGTCACTGTGTGCCAGAGGCTGGGAGTACAGCAGTGAACAAATCCTCTACAAATCCCTGCCCCTGTGGAGCTCACATTTCACTGTGTATTTATTATTACCTCCCAGTTGGGATTGTGATGTATCGAGAGTCAGACATCGGATCATATCTAAGTTCTGCCTCTCAGAAGCTGAGGACGGGGGCAGGGTATTTCATTTACCTGGGCCTCAGTTTATTTATCTGCAACATGGTTATAACAGTACTTATCTACCTCTCTTACAGTCACGTTATTGGTATGATTAAGCTAAGCTTCCTTCTTTGTCTCATTTATTGGCAGGGCGAAACTTGGAGTTAAGCCACAAGAAAGGTAGGAGAGAATGAGGCAAAACTCAATCTGAGACCACGAATAAAAGTCTGATTAAGTCCTCTCTGTATCTGGATCTCTACACCCAGGCTGGCCACAACAGTCCCCCCCCCCCCCCACCGCACACACACACACACACACACACACACACACACACCTGCACAGCACTTCACAGTTTACAACTGCACAGCCAGTCTCCCACTAGCCAATTCTATTAAGTAAGTGGGGAAGGGAGGAATTGGGTTCAGAAAGGGGAAGTGCTTCCTGGGACACAAAGCTGCTAAGACTGGAGCCCAGACCCCCCAGCTCCTCCCAGCACATCCTTCTTCATCCATGGCCTTTCTGAGTGATGGGAGACATGAGTGGGGTCCAGAAAGGTCACTCCAGCTAGCCAGGAGCAGGGATTGGCCCACTGTGCCAGGATGAGTCTGGCCTAAGGTGGACCTTTGCATATCCAGGCTCTGGGACTCCTTCCTTCCCACCACCCTCTAGGTCAGAGACCAAAGCACATGGATCTTTTATGTCTCCTCCCTTACCATTTCAACTCCGTCTCTGTGGGTCCTTGGGCAGGGTGTTTGATCATTTCACATTGCCTCAGTGTCCCATAAAATTAGAGAGAGTCTGCCTAGATGGTCTCTAAGCCCTTTTGGACTTGATATTCTAGGATTCTGGATATCCTCTGAAGAATAGGTCCCACCTCTATAGTATATTCGTGTGCGCTAACATTTAGGGGCAACTAAATGGTTGCTGGGCAATCAAAAATAGACTTGATTTCCCTCTTTCTGTGGGGATCCCTCCTACCTGTGATGGCCTAATGGGTCCCATCCCTCACCAGTCCTTTCCTGTTACTCTTACTCATCTTCCACTCTCACCCCGACTTTTCTAGGATGGTGATGAACCACCAGACATGGTCCCCAAGACACCAGGGTTCTCCCATCCTCTGATCCAATTCAAAGATGATTTGGAGGCCAGAGGGAGGAATGAAGCTGGCAATGTTAAGTAAAATTTGCTCAGCTGGGTTACCTTCCGGGACGGGTATGCAGCTGTGGAGTGGATGTCTGCTCTGGGCCTTTTGGGGGCTCGGTATTTCTTTCCCACCACCTCATCCCATCCCAGGGCCAGTGGGGCATGTTTGGGGAAGTGTCTGGAGACAAATAGAAAAGAGTCTTTTCTGGCTGCCCTTCCTTCCACCGAAAAGAAAACCACTCTTATTGGATGGCCATGTATCAGGCCATGTACTCACTTTATTTCCATTTAGACATGATGGCATTTGCTCCGTTTTTATCTCCAAGTGCCATGGGCAACTTGGGCTGGGTCTAGTTAGATTTGGGATGGATGATTAGCCAAATTTGGCCTTCAGAGGAAGAGTAGGAAGGTAGCAGTGGAAGATGAGGAAAGTCCTACCTACTGTGTCCCCACAACCAGTGTGCGCACACATGCACACATGTGCACACACTCACACAGGTACATGCACACACACATGCTCTTGCCTTTCTCTTGGCCAGAGGGATGCTGGCTCCACCAGTTGGCAGAGGATAGATCCAGGGCAATGAGGCTGCCCCTACAAAATTTGAGGGTAAGAAGCCAGGGATACAGTGGGGCGAGTTCTCAGCTTTCAAGGACAAGAACGTTGTCTCCAAACCAGGAGTTCTGGGAGCTCCTAGAAACTCTAAGATGAGAGAAAGGAACACAGGTGACATACCTGCTTTGTATCCCACTAGCGCCTCTTGAGAAGTGATCTCTCTCTAAAGCCAAAGTTCCTGCGATGAGGCTTAACATAGCCACTTTGGGGAAAACCTCAGCTCCAGGAATGTAACAACAGAAAATAATTAAAGTCTAATAAGGTCAGTGTTCCACCTTAACACCTTTTCAGTTCCAGTTAAAACCTCTACTAATTTGCCAAGAAAAACCAGCTTCACTTGGGTCTTATTATTTGAATCACGTTCTGTCTCTTAATTTAAACGAGAGACTCACATAAGGATTTTTTTTTTTTTAAATTACAATGCCGACTTTCTTCCAGTTGATTACGGTATATGACTCTCTGTTGGAAGGCCATTATTTTTTGCTATGATTTACAAAGCATTTAAAGCGAAATCAATGTAATAAATATTGAAGTATTGTAATAGATAATTCCATATATTTAACCGGAGACACAGTGCTGCCCTGGTTTGGGCAGCCAGGAGAGGAGCAGGGAGAGGATGGAGTGGGAGAATGACATGATACTTGCTCCAAGGGTGACGTCTCCTCTTTGCTCCTGGATTCATTCAGCCAGGATTCACTGATTCTCCCTATGGTCTGCACAGTGGACTTGAGACTGTGCCTAGTAGTGTGGGGTGTCTAAACTGTGTCTTCCAGATGCCAGAGACTCTGCAGAAATTACCCTGCAATGGAGGGATCATTAATAGAGGCCATCAGAACCTGCATAAGGAGCCTTGTGATGGGGAAAGGACTCAGAAGAAGGAAAGGCCCACCGGTGAGGGAGGCACGCGTGGGGCACCAGCCTGTGGGTTGGCCCCATACGACCCCTCTAGTGCAGGCAATGTGCTCTGTCTGCAGAGCCATTTGGGTGCCGTGCAGGTCTTCATAAAGACTTTATCGACTACACACTGCAGGCTTGTAACAGAGCATGGGTAGTGCATGCACATACACACGCTCACAGACACACTCACATATGCACAAGCACACACACATTTAGCAGATCTTGGAGGAGGAAGAGGTATGGTCCCTTGCCTTCCCACCCCAAGCCTGAACCCAAGCCCCAGTTCCCTAGCTCTGAACATTCTCCACCATAAATTCCAGGAGAGGACACACACAGGGAAAAGGAACAGAAGATTTACAGCAAACTTGCTTTCTGACATTTCTTGGCCCACCCCATAAAATAGTAATATCGCCAGATAAATCACACAGAGTCTCAGGAGATCTTACCCTTGTCCTTGTGGGGTCTTTGGTGGAAGTCAGTGGGACATGGTCAGAGGATTCCACCCAGCTGGGTTCTCCATGACAACATCAGTTTTGTACAGCATGGGGTGGGGGGTGTCTCAGATCTAATCCCTGGAGTATGGAAGGTGAGGTGGATAGAGAGAGCATTAAGCTGTCACACCCAAGAGAGAACACAGCACAAGGGATTCAGCATGGGCTTTGAGCAAATCCAGCTTAGAGTCCTAGCTGTGTGACTTTAGGCAAGTTACTTAACCTTTCTGGGGCTTGGTTTACTTCCCTATAAATGCAGGACACAAGGTAAGTGTGAAGATTTACTGAGAATACTGTATGCCAAAATGCCTGCTTTATAATAGGTACTCAGAAATAGGTCTGATTCAAGGGAACCGAGGTGGTACAATCTTGAAGGAGTATGTGTTGGGGAGGTGAGAGGGCTGTGGGTTGGAAGAGGGCATGCTCTGGCCTGAGCACCCCCAGTATCTCCAGCCACAGGAGGATCAGGAGTTCACCCGCAGGGCAGCTGTCAGCAGTTCAGTGGATAGATGAGTAAAAGTGTAAGGAGTGGGAGGCAAAGGTGCTGGGGAGGGAGCCGTCTTCAAATAAAAGTGAAAGAAGCATGGTGGATGAAATAATGGGGCTGTTTGATAATAAGCCCCACCGAAGGCACCTCTGCCCTGGGACACAGCCCTCCTGCCCTCCTCCCTCCACTCCTGTGCCCCTGTCCCCTTTCCTGAAGTGTCCCTCAGCATAGAGGCCCATTGTGTCCCTGATCCTTTGGACAGGCCAAATACCTGGACCCCTGCCCCCTCCCAGCCTTCCCTATCTTCCACTGAGGGGACTCTGGGGAACCTGCTCTCAGAGTGATGTCTGGGCAGATTAGCACCCCAAAACTGGCAGGCCTATTAGGAGGTCTTTGTGAGGGTGAGGGCCAGGGGAGAAGAAGGGGATTTTCCATTCTCTTAGCAACTGGATTACACAGTCAGGGGATTAGGGGAGAACTCCCTGCTTAACCAGCCTCCTTGTGGCCCAGCCTCCTCCCCGGCTTTCAGCCTCCTGCATTCTCAGTGGGGATCTTAGGGAGAATTGTCCTGCCTGCTTTTGAGATAGGTTTTGTTTTTGTTCTCGTGTTTGGTGATCTGAGTCATCCTTGAGGGAAAAACCAAGTCTTGTCTTCCCCGACGCTCAAAGTCATGGCACCAAAGAGGGATTCAAAAGCAATCAGCTGGCCCTCACCTCCACCAACCCTCACTTCACAAAGACCTCAACTCTGAAGATGGGTCCTGAAGGTGTAGCTCAGAGAGGTGACGTGAGTTGCTCTGATTCACACAGCCAATAAGGGGCAACCAAAATGGTTTCCTGACTGTGGTTGGAGTGATGGGAACCTGTTCTCTGCAGAGTGAGCAGTCTATGCCAGGGTTTGGAAGGAGCTCCAGACTCTACTATTCTCCTTTACTGGAAGGAGTTTTGTTCCTGAGCTTTCTTCAGCCCCAGCGTGAGCTTTAGAGGGAAGGGAGCCCTGCTCCTGTTATGTCTCAGGCTGCAGTGGACCAGACCATAGCAGATAAGGGTGGTGGGGGTGGGTGAGAAGGAGGTTAGGTTTAAAGACTTAAAAGTCTTAAGAGCTACTGGCAGCCTTACCACTTAAGTTGCTGTGTGACCTTGGGCAAACCACCTCCCCTCTCTGAGCTCAGTTTGTCATATCTGCAAAACCTAGATAACATGTCCTTCAGAATTGTTTTGAAGGTACTGGAAAAGCATCAAGCATAGCACCTGGTACATACTAGCTTATCAAAATAATGGTGGAAGCAGGACTGTAGGTTGTTTGGTATCTTTGACCCAGAGCTGTGCCCATTTCCCAGAACAAGAGGCTCTACTGCATATTCAAGCACCTGGTTTTTTCCACTGGGAGGGCAGATCCATCATGTTCACCACTGGCCTCCCCCACCTGGTGAAAGGTCATTGGAGGGTCATGCCCCCACACCTTGTGCTCACTTTCTAGAAAGAGGCCCAAAGCCCCCCACCCTAGCCTTGTGTGGCCCCTAGAGGCCTTTAGCTGACTGACAAAGTGGTCATCTCTGACCTTCCTAATGGCCTGTGTTCCTTCCAGCCAGAAAATTCTATGATCCTGTGACCCCTAAAAGCCCTGCCCTACTAATGGTTTTATGATCTTCCTGAGGAATCCTCTCTTTGCCCTCCCTAACCCCCAGCCCCTTTCAGTAGGTTCTAGTCAAAATAAACAACGTTTATGACCAGAGTAGGATTCAAGGTCTGCATTGCAAACAAATCAGAGCTCTTTGAAGGTGCCTGGGGAATCCATCATATCCTGGGGTGTGATGCTCCCCAGGCCCGAGAGGAGGTGGGCCCTGGGAAGGCATGCAGGCGTGGGAAGCTGGCCTCTGGATCTAGATTTAGAATCTGAGCATCTGTGCTGTGTCTGAGGCTCTCTCCTCACCACCAAGCCTGCCCTCCTTGCAAGGGAAGAGAAGGGAGAGAAGGAAGGGGCCTGGGCACAGCCTGAGGTGTCTACCATGGTCAGCAAACTTTCCCATCCTGTGTGCAGGCCCCCTTGGGGACCAAGACCTGGCCTGGCAGGTCATCAGTGGAGAAGGCAAAATAAAAGAGTGCATAATCATAAAGAGGCAAATGGAGAAATCGTGAGCATGCTTGGATGGGGTTAGAGCTAAAACCACACAGGCGTCAAGCCCCATCACTACCTCCGGTGCTCACCTACATGGTGGAGCTATGGTAGCCACCTTGGGACATCTTTCCTAAAGAAAACTAGTCCAACCGCCTTCAGAAGAAAATTAGCCATCAGAACTCAGGGGAGAGGGGGAGAGAATGGGGAAGGGAGAGAACCAGGCTCCACTCTGAGTTTCTATGGGAGGCCCTGATCAACGTTAGTGAGCGAAAATACTGAGGGAGAAGTGGAGACCCTCCATTCACAATGAACCCCTCCCGCCACACTGGGCAGCATCCTCAGGGAGGAAGGGCCCACGCGGTGGGCTGGCCGCGAGGATGAGCCCCCTCACCTGGCTCAGCCTTCTCTGGCAGGTGCGGCTCGCTGCGAGCAGATTTGTTTGCTTGGGGGATGGTTGTTGGAGAATATTAAGGTAGGATTCCCAAAGGTGCAAGTCTGAAAGCAGCTTTCTAGGACACGCAGCTCAAGGCTTTCTTCAACGCCCGCACCAGCCTCCAGAACTGGGGCACGGGCCTAGGGGTTGGTGCTCTCTGACTCAGGGCTGGGGGAGGCCTGTGCCTCATCATTTACCCTACTAAAAATACTGTGCTCCCCGACAGGTTGGGTGAGGAGCTAGATAGGAAATATGTGCAGGTAGAAAGGTAGCTATCGTATCTATCAGGTAATCGATTATAGCACTTGCATATATGGTATTATAATTAATGTTTGGCAAGTGAGAGTCAGGGAGAAGGAAGATTGGAACAAAGACAGAAGGGAACAGATAGACAGCTGGAAATGTAGGTATGAGTTTTGCCAGGACATATACATATGTTTGTTCAAAAATGATCCTCTTTCTAAACTGAAATAATAATTTTATGACTTTTTATGATCTTATAACAGTGAATTTAGAACTTTCAGCAGAGTGCCCTGGTGCCCAGCATGGTGCTTTGTATAATATATAAAAGGTTTTCTCTGGCATAGAGTTTTAGGGCTACAGGGCTTTGGAGAGCATCTAGGCCAGTAGGTCTCAATGTTGGTTGAATATAGAATTACCTGGGGTGCTTTTTTAAAAATAAACTGCTGGGTACCCATCTCCAGAGATTCTGATCTAATTGGTCTGGGGTGCAGCCCAGGTGTCTGTATTTTTTCAGAGTTCCCCGGGTGATTCTGCTGTGCAGCCAGGGTAGAGAATCGCCGGTTTGGGCCAGCGCTTCACTTTACAGAGGTAGCAACTGAGGCCCAGACAGCAGGTTACCTAGGCTCACACAGATGACTGGCAGCAGAACTGGGACCCAAGAAGCCACTCGGGTATCATGACTCATTTGTGAAATGAACAAATAGAAGATTGATCCTTTTTTGGAGGCATCTCTGTCTGCAAAGACCAGGTGTGCAACCCCCTCCCCACACCCCCACATTTTCTTATTATTTTCATCAGAGGCCACACAGGCTGGTATCTTGACACTGCTCCTCCTGGCCTCCCATCCTGAAAGCCTCAGGGCTCATAAAGGGCAAACACCCAATTCAGATACTATCTGCCAGGCATGGAGCCTCCAAGAGTAACAGTGCAGCGGTTGCACCTTGGTCTGTGGAGTGTCATTGTATGCCCAGGGGTGTGTGTGCAAATGTGCACACACACGTAGATGCACATGTATGTAGGAGCCTGGACAGAGGATTCTCCTGCATGAAGGTTCTCGTTCTTCCAGGCACGTCTGCACTTGCAGTGAGAGCACTTAACATGTACGTATAAATATCTGTATGTGGGATAGTATTTGTGTTCATTTCAGTATCCATCGACACAGCGGTGTTGGTGTGTGAAAAATATGTGTAACTATTAGAGATTCTAAAATGCTGGCATATGTGTCTGTTATTGTGTACAGGTGCATAAAGCTGGATCTGTTTTTACCGAATCTACACTTATATTTACCCGTGGAGACATATACATAACCATGGGTGGGGGTGGCCGGCCGCGTAGTACATGTGTGTGACTGGCAGCCTGTGTGTGCAGGGTGCAAGTTCATGAGGAGGGAAAAAGGGTTCTGCTGTTTCCATCACATTTCTCCTAAGTAATCATTGGGAAATGTGTATATATGTTGGAAAACTGTATCTTTCATGCTTAAATATATCTCGGCAAATATAAATGAAACATGATTATTGTGCCAACTGAGATGCTACACATTAACATTGTTTATCATTGATAGAATTAAATAACCCATGCAAGGCCCTGGTAGTATTTCTTAGAATTTTATTTAACACTGTTTTGGCCAAGCAGCATTTGGCAAACACTACATATACACTGTAGATTACTGTAACAAATGAATAATTTGTAAGATAAAATATACAACATAAGAAGTAGAACAGAGGAGTGTCATCTAAAAATTCCAACTGTCCCCATCTTTCTTAGGGCTCAACATATTCCCCTTCCTTCCCCAAACCTGATTAAAATCCATCCCTTCACACTTCCCTAGGAGGTCCCTGCATTTGTATGTAAGAGAGATAAAATGCAGGGTGAGGATTTGGGGTGGAGGAAGAGATAACACGCTAAGGACCTGGTCTCTGGAATGTTTCTACTACTCCCCAGTCTGTCAGAGGCAGGCCCAAGCCCCAGCATGTGTTAAACAGGGAGACCAAAGGAAGCATTTTTATAGGTTCTGAAGACCCTTGGGTTGACTGACAAAGTTATTCATTCAGAATGAGTAAAAAGAGCGTTGAACTTATCAAATTAGTAGTAAATCCTTCATTAAAAGATTCATAGAGGTGGTTCCCTGCTTCCCTTTTTTTAAAAGGGAAGCTGTATCCTCTCTTGAGCCCAAATGAGAACAACCTTGCACATATTACAGTTACAGGTCTGCCAGCTCACCTTGCAAAATGTGTGCTAGTTAATCGCCTTGGCTAACTTATGAATGGCCTGAGAGAAAAGAAAAACTCAAGCACTGGGAAAGCTGGGATGTGCATCTACAAGTCCAAACTAGATCATGAGCAAAACATGGTTGAACCACACATGAGGGTCATACAAACTGACAATGCTTCCTTACCAGCCACTGGGCAGTTAAAGTGGTTGCACTTCTCCAAGATTATGAATAAATGACACCTGTGGGTCTTTCCAAAATTTGCAAAGGACTTCTTAATCTCCTAGGAGCCGGGGCCAAGATCCCACATGGACTGTCAAACCCTGCTCTCTAGGATCTGTTTTTACCACGACTGGGCTTCATGTGGGCATGGCAGTATCGAGATTAAGACATGGAACTCCCTACAGTTGCCATCCTACTTTCTAAGTTTCTTTAACTTCTTTCCTATTGAGACCCCTGAGGCTTTTGAGGGAAAGACTAAACATGGTCAAGTGTAAATTGAACACCGACTGGCCCCACGCAAACTCCCCAAATCCTCTGCCACCCGCAGTCATCAGAACTATCTTTCCAGCCCCTGGCCCCTCTCCACCAGCAGGATTATCAGCCAGCTTGCTTGGGGGACAGCTGAATGCCAGCACGAAAAAGTAGTGTATCATCTTCACATCGCTCAAATCTGAAAGTTGGCTCTCCAGAGCTTGGTGCCATGCGCTGTCTCCTGAGTGAATATAGGGGGGAAAAGTTTCCTAATGTTTGAATTAGAAGCAGGAATGATGACAATCACACATCAGTGTGTGTGCCCCTCCCCAACACACACACACACACACACACACACACACACACACACACGCTCCCCAACACACTGTCCATGCAGACAAATCATGAATCATTTCTGTGGCTGAACACTTTAGTGTTCAGTAATATCCTCAGAGGCCCAAGGTTTTCAGGCAAATCCCAGGTCTGTGCACAAGGACACTGCATAAATCCCTCCCCTTATGAAAGGCCAGTCTGAGCAGATGGGACCACTCTTGAGTAAACTGCTGAGCCCTCCCTTGTCCATCTTAGGAGGAGCGGCAGGGGGCTAGCCCAACCAGCGTGGGGAGCAGAGAGCAGCAAAAGCTGCTAATTCTGAGGCTAATGTTCACATCTCCAACTTATCTCTCTGAGGGAGGTGTGCATTTGTCCATACAGTCCTTCCTCCCCTCCCCCAAAGGGAAATCAGATCTTGAAGTCTGGAGGAGGCTGCTGCAGACCAAGTGGTGGCCGGAGTTGGGAAAGCAAATATGAGCACCGGAGAGCTGGCCGGGAGCTAGGAGGAGGGGAGAGGCAAGAGCGCCCCTCAAACGCAGTTTCTTTCCATGCTGAGTCTGGGGAAATAACCACACAATAGCTCCACTTTCTGATAACTGGCCTCATTATATTTATTAAATAAAAGGATTTTTTTGTGTTTTTGTTTTTTATTTTTTCTTTTTAAAGGAAGGAAGGAGCAGATAATGAAACGCTCAGCAGAGGTAGAGGCTCCCTTCATCCTGTTCTGTCTGGCCCCCCACCTGCAGCCTAGGCCAAATTTATATGCTGCACCATCGACCACCCCAGCCCCTACTCATCTCCCCAGGTGTGTCAGGAAGACATAAGGCAGGTAGATGGAGAGAGAGAGAGAGACAGACCCGGGTACCCCAGGTGCTCACCAGGAAATGCATGGACTGTGAAATTACACCAGGGCTGGACAACTTACCACCACACTGGAACCCTTGGGGTACTGAAATAATTAACTTGCTAATCAGCTACACCTTGCTTTTTCCTTTCTTCCTGGAAAAAAACAATTGCAAATTGCCTTCACATCAGGTTCCTATGTCAGTCACTTGAAGACAAGCAATGCTTTGGAAGAAATATACTCACTCTCTGCCTCCGTGCAGACTGCAATGGGTTAGACCAAGTTAGGCGGTCTCCACTTCCCCACCCCTTCCCACCAGGCCCGGGGGCCACACAGAGACAGAGTATTTCTGGAGCTGAGGGTTTTTAAGTCCATACCACAGAGCTTTTCCATCTCCGCTAAGCTCGCTCACTTTCGGCCCTCTTTAGCCTGCTCGCTGGCACTGAACAGCCAAGACCCATGTGGAGAAAAGAGGATTGATTAGAATCGTAATAATAATCCCCGGCATTGGTTCGGCTTTAGCATTCACAAAGTGTTTTCACACATTATCTCATTCAGCCAGAGGAGGGACCTTAGCAACTGCTTACCCCAATCCCCTCATATTACAGATGGGGAAACTGAGGCCTAGAAAGTTTAAATCCCCTCTCCAAAGGCTACAGCTAAGAACAGTGTGGTCAGGTCGCCATGCTCATTGTCTAGAGCATCACCTCTGATCCTCTGAAAAGAGGGAAAGAACATGGTCACTTTTTGGCTCCACAGCGGATATAAACACAGAAATTAAAAAATTAAAAGAGTAGGTCATGGGAATGAATAGAAACAACTCTTGTAAGAAATGGTTGGGTGGAGATGGGGGTGGGGCGGGGATTAATCTTAAGTCCTGAATGGAACACGTTAATGAACACACTTCCTTCACTTCCCTCTCTGTCTCTTTGTCCCCTCATCTCCTCCCTTCTCTCCAGGTTTAAAAATATGAACATTATGCAGCTTCAGATCTAAAGCTTAATTTGGCTGCAGGTCCTGGGAGGCGGGGGAGGACACTTTCCTTGGATTCAAATCTGGCACCTAAGCCCCCAGGATTCACAGCATAATGGGCTCGTGTGTGCATGTGTGTGTCCACTCAAGACATTGGATTTAGCAGTGAAAAACAGGCATCTTGATCCTTTCACAGATCAGATGATTTGCAAATTAATAGCTCTTTCCCCTTGAGGCCCTGAGGAGGTGAAAAAAGATTTGTGGGGGGGAGGAGACGGAAAAAAATATGAACCGGGGAAAGGAAGCACAATGACATTGCATTCTATAGGAAAATGCTTCCCCGTGCAGCGCACGCATGTCTGCACGTGGGTCTGCATTTCCGCAGGGCCGCCTTGCCCTGGTTGCCCGAGCCTGTTGGAAGGTAAGCGGTTTCTTTGTGTGTTCGTTTATTACTAAGCCCAACTCTTTTCCCTCTAAAACTCCTTCTTCTCCCTGTTGAGGTGACCATGCTTCTGGATTTATGAAGAGAGATGTTTTAGCAGAAATCCCCCAGAGTGTCCCATCAGCCTTAAATCCCAGGCCCGCTCACCCCCCCAAGACCCCATGACACACAGCATGCCAACACGGCTTCCTCTTGCCTATGCATTAGCCATCCATTGTGGCAACCTGACATCTCTCACACATAAAACCGTAAGAGAGAAATAAAATATCTGTCTCTTGGCGAAAATAAAGCTTTGCCTCCCTCCTGATGTATAGGATATAAAATAAAGCCGCGGCTCCAATAGTGGCTTTTCCTGATGCTGGAGTTGCCTTTGCACACACGGAGACAATGAAGACGGATGGTTTGGGACGAGGCCCAGCCTCCTGGGGCCGCCTTCACCCTTTTTTTTATTATCGACTCTCCCTCCTCCCCGCCTTTTTCTTTCTTCTTCACTCTCTTTCCTTTCTGGTTTGGATTTGCCTTTTATATGCCCTTCTCTTTCTTTGCTTTGGAACTTTACTCCTTTGGCTCACTTTCTTTCTAAAGCATGACAGAGCCGGGGGACAAGAGCCAAGTTTCTCACCTTCTCAAACATGCCCGCATCTCTTTCAGTTTCCCCCTTCTCCAGACCCCCAACTCTCTCCAGACTAACAGTCCCGATGACGAATTTTGCTGTTACTGCTTGGGGATTTGCTTTGGTCAAAGGCACAAATGTTCCCAAGGGACAATTAAGCACGTGTTTAGTGGGGTGGGGGGAGTGGATGTTGTTTTCCTGGGGAGCCGCCCTTCTCCCCTCCTTCCTCTCCGTGGGATGAGTGGTTTACAGATCTCAGCAATTATTTATTTAGCCTCTGAGGAGGCCAACAGAGCAAAGCTGTCACCTCCAAGGGGTGAGAGTTGATAGTCAGCTCCCACATCCAAGCCTCAAAGCTGCATCATCAGACAGCCTGCGGGCCTTGGGCCCCTTGTAGCCATTAGCTACCAACGGTCTATTCAAGTCCCACACTCTCCCACCTGCCTCTTTCCCCAGTCCTGAAAACTGAGGGTGCTGTGAAGGGAAGTAAGAGGAGCCCCTCCTCGTGCTCACACCAATAGACAGAACTGCCCCCCACACCCAGTCGCACAGTCACAGAGACTGGTCACCCTCCTGCCCTCCCCTGTGATGCTTGTGCCTACCTTTTTTCTCCTCTGTCCCCAGAGACCTCTCTCCTGCCAGGTGTGCATTGCTATCCACTGTGCTTCGGTGTCTCTCTACTCCTGTCTGGGTGGGTTGGTCTCTAGAAGCCTCTTCCCATCTTTGCCCTGACCCCATCCTTCCCGCTGCTCTCCCCCCACCTACCTAAGGCCGCTTCCCCACCCGTGCAAAGCCTCCCATGCTCTCCTGGGGCTGCAGGGCACATCCCAGGTCCCGGGAAAACTAAGTAGTGACTAAAAGTGTGTGTGGCGGGGGGAGCGGTCAGGGCCTGGGATCCTTGGAGAACAACCGGGGAGAGGGAGCTTTGGAGTGGCCTGGAGGTAGGAATTGTCCAGCAGAGGAGCAGCCGGTAGCTTTCAGCCTGAGAGTCTTAAGGGCCTCAGTGTGTGTGTGTGTGCGTGTGTGTGTGTGTGTGTGCGTGCGTGTGCATGCGTGTGTATGTGTGTATGTGTGTGTGTGTGCGTGTGTGTGTGTGTGTGCGTGTGTGTGTGTGTGCGTGTGTGTGTGTGCGTGCGTGTGCATGCGTGTGTATGTGTGTATGTGTGTGTGTGTGCGTGTGTGTGTGTGTGTGTGTGTGCATGCGTGTGTGTGTCAGGCTCCTGGTCACCCCTAATCTGAGGAGATCGTTGTGAATGCAAACATGGAGGGGCCGGTGAGGCAGAAGCATCTGTTGAACTCTGTCTTCCCAAGTAGGGAAGGGGGCTTAGAGCTGCCAAATCCAGAAAGAACTCAATTCGAATCCCAAAGGTAGTTATCTTTGGGGTCTCTCTCTCTCCACTCGATCTCTCCCCAGATATCGGCAGTGACCACCTCCATTAGGTAAGGGGAGAGAGTCAATTAGTGAGAGGATTAATTACCCGAAGGCAGGAACCCCGTTTGTCTTCCTTACTGGGTGTGAGTGTGTGTTCAGACAGAGAACATGGGCACGCACCCAAATACACATTGTTGTCACGCCGTCTTAGACGTTTTATTTATTTGTTGGATTCATGCCCAGAGCCACTCACACGCTTTTCCACAAGCGCTGAGTCTCCCCCCAAACGCTGCCTCCTTTTCTCCCGCCTACGACTGTGCATGTCACACACCGCACACCCTGGGGTCCCGCCTGCCGCCCGCAGGGCCCTCGGCTCTGCGCCTCTACCAGCCGCCGTTTTTGTCACTGGGCGTCTTTCGGGGTTTTTTTTTTTTTTTCTTTTCTTCCCTTTCTTTTCCCATCCTCCTCCATGCATTTCCCCCAACACATCTTTGCCTTTTATCCCTCCTTACTTTTCCGCATTCCTCTCTTCTTTTCTCTGGTTTTCTGCCCTTGTTCTCAGTTCCCGGAACTCTCCCCTCACTTCTCTCTCTCTCAGGCCTTCTCCCGCTTCCCCTGTCCCTTCACAGATGACCGGAGTCCAGTCTCTGCTCTGCTGCACAGCGCTGAC
Organism: Lyroderma lyra; assembly: GCA_004026885.1. NCBI lineage: Eukaryota > Metazoa > Chordata > Mammalia > Chiroptera > Megadermatidae > Lyroderma > Lyroderma lyra. The sequence goes on along the minus strand of PVJL010003566.1, from coordinate 96,193 downwards.
TTGCATCTGAGCTCACCACACTCGACCTCACTCCCCCCTCCATGCCCGGGGTCCCTCCGGCCCTCGTGGGAAGCCAGGGTGTTTACCCAGCCCAAGCACACACCGTGAAGCCCCAGCCGGATGCTGTCCTTTCCCAGCCTCTGGATGCCCCCACCCCTCCTCGGAAGTCGTGGCCAGCGCAAAGTACATGATGGAGCAAGGTGATCAGCACCTCCACCCCGCAGCCCAAACTTCTCTCCTTTAATAGTGCACTGACCGAGGGATCTCGAGCAAACCGTCTAACTTGGGTTTCTTCCCCGGGGAATAAAAGATTATACCGATCCCTCCTCTTCCCATGTGGTTCAGGGGACACAGTGCTATAAACTGTGAAGTGCTGCACACAAATAGGTCATTTCCAGGGGAACGTGATGCAGTGGGATTAAGAACGAAGAGAGGAGAGCGCAGAGAAATGGGATCAGATCCGGGGGACCCTAGCCAAACGGCGTCCTGCGTCACATCTGTGGTGTCCTCACCGGATCCTTCGTGTGGAGTTTGCGTGGCCTCCGGGACTGGCAGGGTCTAGGATGCGCCCGACTCTCTCCCTCCTCCCTCTTCCTGGCCCCACGAGGCTGGTTCGGCTCCATTCCCGAGGCCAGGTGCAGGTAACCACCTAGCGTCTGCTCTGCCCCAGGTGCCTTCTTGAGAGGCCACAGCACCGTTTCTGGGGGTCATGGGCTGGACAGGAGCACAGTGGGTGAGGAGGGAAGTGGTCAGGGGTACTTGCTGCTTGTGGGGGAATCAATGGCAGTGACTGTGCTGAGCAGGCTCCAGTTCTTGGGCAGCAAGAGCACCTGGGAACGTCGGGGATGGAGGCAAGGTGGGGCTAGGAACCAAGGCGAAAGTGAAGGAAGTGGGTGCAGGAGAGATCGGCTTCAGCACCACCACCCCCCCAGCAGGGAAGCTGGGGAGGGCTGGTAGGACCCCTCCATCCCCAGTTCCCCTGCAGGGTCCCTTCTCTGGGGCTGATCTTCTAGGCGCTTCTCCGAAGAGAAGCCTATAATGGGAAAGCCCCTTTCTGGGCCCTCTGGGGCCTTTTCCAAGAGTGCCCGGGGATGAGGTGGAGAGGATTCTGCAGCCACTTGAGGATCATCACGGCATCCTGTCCAGAATTTATACGACCCAGGGCGGTGTGCGTGGTTATGGGTCTGAGACACTTGGAGGGTGTTAGGTGGGATAGCTCTGTGCACTGTAGGATGCAGGCAGTAGTTGGCGGTGAGGTTGAAGAGGGAAGGTTGGTGCTCTTAACCCAGCAAGACATTGGTTTAAATGCAGTTTGGCTGAGAGGCTTTGGAGATGGTGAATTTGGAAAGCTGGGTCAGTTTTCTCTCCATGTCTTTGTGACCAATTACATTTTAAAATAAAAACTCAGTGGAATTGAAGAAAACATTAATCTAGTGTGCTGCCACTGTGAAGGCATTAAACCTGGACTTTAAACCTAGAAACAGGAGCCAGGAGGCATTCCTCGAGTTGCACTCTCCTACCTCCTTATAGAGGCTGAGGTTGGTTTGTAGACCTGTTTACAGAGCCATCTGGATGCGGGGACAAGAAGAACCCAATGCCCCAGAGCTCACATCCTGTCCTTGCCCTCAACTCCTCTACCCCACTGGGCCGCTCTCAGCAAAAGGTCCTAGTTTCCCCCATGTCGAGATCCCCCTGTCCGTGCACTCCCAAACTGATGCAGCGACCTCCTCCTGCCCACCCGAAAGAGGGCGGCGGGACTTGGGTTCAGGAGGAGCCAACAGCCGGGTCCAGCTGTCACCCCATAGGTCCCCCGCCGACCGCTCCCACCCCTATGGCCCTTCTGCTTTGCATGAGAAGGAGCCCAGCTGGGACGGGGGCGGGGGCGAGCCACTCGGGACCAGGTCCGCTATAGATTCCAGAAACGGGCGGTTGGGTAGAGGGTGATAGCTGCAAGAACCAAGACAGCTGGGGGAGGGAGGAGCGTGGAGACCGCTGGACTGGACCAGCCCCTCCCCGCAGACCTCACTCAGCGCAGTGGGCTGGGGAGACGCCTAGGATCCCGGTGGAGGAGGCGGGGACTCCGCGCCGCGCAGTTCTTAGTGCCTCCCAGGGTCCTGGAGTACCGGTATGAGTGGGCTTGCACCTGGAAGTGTCCGGTCCACAGGTGGAGCACAAAGCCAAGTCTGGGCCCGCCAAGGCGGCCTGCTGAGTTGGAGAACAGCCCCCACCCCATTCCCAGCTCTGCACCGAACCCCAGCCTTGGAAAGACCCGCAGAGGGGGCTGATTCGAGAGAGATAGCCAGCGCCAACACCGCCCTCCCTGCAGCGGGGAGTGAGCCGGAGGGGTGTGTGTGTGTGTGTGTGTGTGTGTGTGTGTGTGTGTAAGGTGTGCAGGCGAAGGGGTGTGTGTGTGTGTGTGTGTGCAGGGGGAGCGGCGAAGGCGTTAAGGCCCCGCACCCAGCGGTCAGGATGGGTGGAGCGCCAAAGAGGCGCGAGGTTGGACTGGGCTTCGGTCTTTCAATAAAAAGGTGAGGCGGACCGCAGGGCGGGGGCTGCCAGCAGGCCCTGGGGTTGCAGGGGAGAAAAGGGGCGCTGGCAGAACACTAAACGCCCGCCCCATAGAGGCACAAACCAAATTCGCTGTAACTGTTTACCGATTCGTTCGAAGAGGGTACTCCATCTGCAGAGGGCTGGACTCCCTGCACACCCAGGCTCAGTGTCATGGCGTTCCAACGCGCATTTTCCCCAAGCGAGCCTCGGGCCCTGCGTGGGATGTCTGAGCCCTGCGCCGCGAGTGGGAGCAAAAGGCGAAGCCTAAAATACCGGCTAGACCTAACTGGCTACTCATCCTTACCTCTTTCCACTCTAGGGCCGAAAGCGCTTTCCTAGCACCCGCCTCCCAAAAAAACAAAATAAGGAGCAAAAGAGCAGGACTGCCCAGCCCTGCCACTTTCAAATTTTACTTGGAGAGCAATCCTGGGTAAGCGCAGAAAGAGTGCAGTGGAAACGGAATCCGTTGTTGGACCGGCGTGGGCCAGGGAACTGGAGTGACTCTTTGGGGCTGAGGCTTTCGGGATCCGGATGCGACCCCCAGCTCCAGGATCAGCCGCCCCCGGGGGCAGTGGTCCCGGGGTTCTGTACGCAGTCCGGGAAGTACGGACTGACTCCCGGAGAATGAAGTACGGAGGATGCGCGCGGTCGGCGGTGGTCTGGGAAAGTCGGTGCCAGTGCGAGGCCTGGGGATGTAGGCCCACCCCGCCCGCGTGCCGCGCACCCTAATCGCCTGCAGCCTCTCTGTGGAGTCCCCGGGACGCCCCGCTTCCCATTGCCGCCGCCACCAGCACCTAGCGGCCGCTGGAGCCCCGCGGTTTCCCGCCTAGTCCCTTGCTTTTGTATGCAAAAGGTGTCACCGGAGCACAGTGCCTCACAACTTCTCGCCCAGGGTACGACTCCGCACCCGAAGCGCTTCTCCGCCCACTCCTTTCCCCCTCCCGAGCGTTGCGCCTCCGGGCGCCCCCGCCCCCACCAGGAAATCGCCGGAATCAACTTTCCAAGACTGCGCCGTGGGAAACAGACTTCCAGATCTCCCAGAGCCCCGGACCCTGTGGACTTCGGATAGACTGGGGGAGGGGGCCCAGAAGGAAGGGCCGGAGAGGAAAATTCTGCTGCTTGGTGTCCTCCCTCCACCACTCCCCCAAAGACGCGCGGGGCAAACTTTTAGGCCAAGAAAGCGGAGAGGGAGGGAAAGCCCTCGCCCAATAAACTGCAAAGCTAAACTGCACCAGGGCGGCGGGGGCTCCCGGACCCAGCTGCACCCCAGCCTTCAACAACACTTGATCTTGGATTACTCTCACCCTCCAGCAGATCTCTGCCTTTCGCCTGTGCCTACTCCCGCGTTTTCTCAGTCCCTCCCACCGAAACCGACGCCTTACCGGAGCAGGAGGGAGCCGGGCACCTCGCCGCCCGCCGCCCGCACGGCGCGGGGCCGCGGTTGCGGCCGTCACTGATCCTCTAAACGCGGTCTCCCCGCACTCTCCCCGGCCGGGGGATGCAGAATGGTTTACAGAGGGACCGCGAGCCGCTGATTGGTCGCAGGCCGCCGTGACGTCGGCGGGCGCTGCATTAAGGCGAGGGGGCTTCCAGAGCTCAGCCAACAGCCAGGAGCAGTGACCGACCCGCTGGAGCAGGGGAAGAGACGCACCGGGGCGGCGGACGGGGCCAGGAGACCAGGGACAGAGGGACGCTTGTCCAGGGAGGGCCAGCAACGAACCGCGGCCCGGGCGGCGGCAGCCTCGGCCCGTGCCGAGCTGTTCCCGCGGCGCAGAACTCTAGCCGCTGCATCAGGACGTTTTTAACAGCTCTCCAATCTACTACGCCCCCTCCTCCCGACTTCTGCAAAAGAAAGAAAAAAAAAAAAAGGAAGGAAGGAAAGAGGCTAGAAAGGAAACTCAGATTTGCCACCACAACGAAAAAAAGAGGGGGAGAGGAAAAGAAAAGAAAAGTCGAGCGACTGTAGGGTTGGACGCAGGCAGCCGGAGCGCGGGCCAGCGATGCGGGGCTGCGCGCCCAGGCGGCCGCGAATTGTGACTGGAGCCACGATGCACGGCCAGGCGCGGTGAGGAGCCCGCGCGTACCATCTCCTCGAGGAAGTCCAGGCGCAGGGAGGGCGGTCCCGAGAACAAGGAGGCCGCCAGGCGGGCCACGGGTCGAGGTGACGGGGTTGGGGCGGTGGGAAGCGAGCGCGCGTCTGGCTGCGTCCGCCCGGAGTTGTCCCTCTTCGTCCTCGATTGACACAAACACTTCTCCAAAAGGGGGTAAATCTAAGCAACAACTACAGTCAACAACGAGATCTTTCTCCTGCCCTCCCCTCCCCCCCACCGCCCTCGGCCTGCCCCGCCCCCTCCCCAGCCCTCCGCGGGCGCTCGGCGCGTCCTGACCCCGCTGCGCGATGCCGGCAGTTTAGGATCCAAAGCTTCTCTGCTCATTCTGTTCTTTTCTTTTATAAAAAGAGGAGGGGAAATCCCGGTGGCGGAAAGCCGGGCACACACACACACCCCCGCCCTCATACCCAACAAAAGCAAATGCACTTTGACTTCTGACAGCTCTACCTCAAGCCCGAGAGAACTCTGCGGCGCTTTCCCTGCAACCCGAGCTCGCCAAGTCGTCCTCTTCCTTCTCCGTCTCCGCTTTATTTATTTATTTACGTTCCCGTCACCGTTGTCGGTGACCTTCACTCCGCGGGCTCTGAGCAGAAGAGTCGCCTTCGCGCCCTCCTGAGACTTTTCCTCGCCCCAGGAGCTGCGGCGGCGCTGCTGTGCCCCGGGGCCCTGGGACTCCCGGGCTGCACTCCCCTGAGGCGCCCCCACCCCCACCCCCCATTTGCTTCGTTTCGCACTCTTTTGAATTCTTGGTGCGGGTTTTGGCCTGCACCGCCGAGTGTCTCCTCTTTTTGGAGGGGCTGGGGAGCGCGTGCCAGTCGTCTTCAGGAGTCATCTCCGTGGCCCTACCTGCTCTTTTCTCTCCGGGCCTCACCTGACCAAACCAAAGACCATGGTGCACTGTGCCGGCTGCAAAAGACCCATCCTGGACCGCTTCCTCTTGAACGTGCTGGACAGGGCCTGGCACGTCAAGTGCGTCCAGTGCTGTGAATGTAAATGCAACCTGACCGAGAAGTGCTTCTCCCGGGAAGGCAAGCTCTACTGCAAGAACGACTTCTTCCGGTGAGTACTATCCTCAAGCGTCTCTGCTGCTCCATCCCCGTGGGCCCTTCCTGGCCAGCTACGGATCAGAGGTCAGCGTGGCCTTGGCAACCGCGTTCTAGCTACCTTGGGAGAGGGTAGTCAAGTCCCAGGGGCGCCCGCCTCTTCGACAGCTGGCGCGCTAGGCGTTTGAGAGGAGGCCCTGCTTGCGTCTTGGAAATTGTGGGTCCAGGCTTGGCTGCACGTGCCCAGGAAGAAAAGGTCTGAGTCCGCCTCGGCCCAGAAGCTCCTCCGAGCTTGGAGGGAGGCAGCGCAGCCTCGGTTGTCAGTCACCCTGGCTCCGGTCTTTTTCCGAGCGAGGAGCTTTCCAGCAATTGCATTCTCCCGGCCTCCTGGGTTGCTCGCCCTCGCGGTTGAGCTTAGAATCTGGAGCTCTCTCCGTGTCACTGCCGGTTCCAGCTTCTGGAGGTCCTGGTGGGAACCACCGAGGCTTTTGCATGGAGTGTCCGAGTCGCCCGCCTCGGTAGCCACAGAGAAGAGCTCGGCCCTGATGCCCATCCTGTACATTCCCCAAACCCCAGCCAGCCTCCAAGCACCGGCCTGGGTAAACTGCGCAATGGTGCCAGTGAGATGCCCCCATGCTGCAGCCTCTGTGAAGACCTTTTCCCCTGCCTACTCCCTGCCGACCTAGGTTGGAGGGAGTTGGGTCTCTGCCCAAGGAAGCCCTTGGCTCTGAGGCGCAGTATCCACTTGGAGCTCTCCCAGGCAATGTTCCCCTTCCCCCAGCCACATCCTTTCCAAAACGAGGGGGAAAGCCGAGATTTCTCCTGTCCCCCGTCCTCCGTTTAGCATTTTGATTATATTCCCTTAAACTCACTATCTTGCCACCAAATCCATACAAACACAGAAATCGACAGAGAAGAACAGGAGCAAATGCAAATTGCAATCCCCCTGTGCGGTTTGAAATCTCCCAGTTTATTGGGCTGACTTGGTCTCTGCTTCTCTGAGTTTGTGGTTACATTTCAAACTGGGAGGGGGGTAGGGGTTCAAAGTCACCTGTCCCCAGTGCTGCCCCAGGACGCGTGGCTCTGCTTGTGAGGGGGCATGGAGCAACGCGCAGTTCAGGCTCCTATTTCGGGTAGGAAGCACAGGCTGAGCCTCCGAGCCTGCACAGGCTGGGCCAGGTTTCCCCGGGACTGGCTGGAGCCGAGCCGACGAGCGACGCACCGTGCCGGCTGCCAGTGGGCCCCAGAGGCCTGGCTCCGGCAAAGCGCGGCCAGGAACCTAACGCCAAGCCTTCGCTCTAGCTTGTGTCAACCTACCGGGCTTTGGGCTTGAACGTGGCAGCAGTCCAGCTGCGGCCGTCTGGGCTCTCCGCGGCTGTTTGTTTACCCGCGGCGGGAATGCACGATGCCAACTCCCAGCCGGGGCGCGGGTCCTTGGGCGGTGGAGAGGCGAAAGTGGGGAAGGAAAGCAGCGCTCGGGACCCGTTTATATTGCAGCTGTAGTTCGAATTTGACTGTTTTTCTGAGTCTCATCAGAAAATAAGTGCCTCCCTCCCTTTTCCCATCGCCGCCTTGCCGCCTTCCTCAACAGATCCCCCCACCCCCGGAAAACACAGGCTGGGGGCGGGAGGCAGCTTAGGCCCCTAGCTCTCCCCCTCTAACCATGTGCATCTCCTCCGGACTTGTCATACTACCCGGCCTTCTCTTCCTGCCTTCTTGCCTGCTTGATCGGCCTCTTTCTTTTTGGTTCTTTCTCTCTCTCTCTCTCTCTCTCTCTCTCTCCCTTTTCCCTTTCCTTTTCTCCTTCTTCCTCCATTTCTACTTTCCTTTTGCTTTCATCTTTCTTCCTGCCTCTGTCTTTCCCTGCCCCTCCTTGACCTGCCCCCCTCGCAGGTGTTTCGGTACCAAATGCGCGGGCTGTGCGCAGGGCATCTCCCCTAGCGACCTGGTGCGGAGAGCACGGAGCAAAGTGTTTCACCTAAATTGCTTCACCTGCATGATGTGTAACAAGCAGCTCTCCACCGGCGAGGAGCTCTACATCATCGACGAGAACAAGTTCGTCTGCAAAGAGGATTACCTAAGTAACAGCAGTGTCGCCAAAGAGAACAGCCTCCACTCGGGTGAGGCCCCACTTCCTGGCTCGCAAGGGACGGGTGGGTCCTGGGGGAGGAGGGCCCACCAAGGCCACTGTTCACCTGTCCCTTCCTTCTCCCTAGCCACCACGGGCAGTGACCCCAGTTTGTCTCCGGACTCTCAAGACCCATCGCAGGACGACGCCAAGGACTCGGAGAGCGCCAATGTATCGGACAAGGAAGGGGGCAGCAACGAGAATGACGACCAGAACCTGGGGGCCAAGCGGCGGGGGCCGCGCACCACCATCAAAGCCAAGCAGCTGGAGACGCTGAAGGCCGCCTTCGCTGCCACGCCCAAGCCCACCCGCCATATCCGCGAGCAGCTGGCTCAGGAGACTGGCCTCAACATGCGTGTCATCCAGGTCAGGGCCCCCGCATGCCACCCAGTTCCTGTGAGGCCCACCTGGCCTGTCCAGGCCAGTCTCCAGGAGCGGAGCGAGTTTGTGGAGGCTGGTGGAGAGGGTGGGGAGAGGCACAGACACACACCACCCGCGAGACCTTTGAAGTGTCGCCTGCCGCGCAGGGCATCTGGGAATCCCTAGATCTCCTCTTCCTCGTCCAACTCAGGTGACAGGGGTGGCGGAGGGACGGGGAGTTCAGCAGGAGGCTGGAGCAAGGGACATTATCAGACACTTCACCTTGAGTCGGGACCCTTTTTCCTGCACCACTGACCCCTGTTCAGAAGGAGCGGAGAGGTCGCCGTGCACGCCGGAGTTAATAGGTTCCTCTGGCTCTGCACAACGTGATTTCCCTCTGAGTCCCCAACCCCAACTCCGTGGGTTTCTTGCCCCAGTTAGACAGGCTCCAGAACAGACGTTCCCTCCGAAGAGAGGTGGGGCGTCCTGGTTGGAAGATGAGGCGGTTAGATGGGAGTCAGCCCTACCCCGGGCAATCCCCAGTGGGATGTGGAGGAGACTGTCTAGGGGCAGCTGTGTGGGCCTTGTGAGAATTTGAAACTGCGTGTGACTTGGGCCCGATCGCTGGGCCCAAGGTTAGACGTCGGGTTCACTATGCCTGGAAGCTCCGTGGGGGTGGGGGTGGGTATCCTGGCAGGCTGCCCTCTGTGGGAGGTCCTGCAGCCTCGGGGAGGCTGTGCCAAGGCGTGCCCCCATGAGTGGGAGGTTGCGTGTCTGTGTCACTATGAGCGAGAGGCTGTGGATAAGCATCTTTGTCACTGGGAGATTGTGCGTGGGTGTGAAAAGGAGATAGTGCGTTTTGGTGTCACCATCGTTGAGAGATTGGGTGTCAACAGGAGGCTGTTTAGTTCTCTGTCACCATCATGTGTGTGTCAGGGGGAAGGGGGCTGCCGGGGCTGTGAAAGGGAAGCTGTGTGTCTGACAGTATTTGGGGAGGTTGAGCGCTGCTGTGTGTGGTCCCCGAGACGCTGGAACAGTGACAGTGTGACTGTTAGAAACAAACTCCCACTGCCTCACGCCGGCAGGACGGCCTGCCCAGGGCTCGGTGGGTATTCACGTCCACCACTGCCTCGGGGGTCGCCCGCAGAGGCCCCACCGTCACTACTGCCACAGGTCACACAAACACGCGGAGTCTGAGGGCCAGGCCTGGGGGGGTGAAGGACCCTGCCCTGCCGCGTACCCCGAGTGGGGGGTGGGGTCTGTGTGGCCTCAGCCCGCGGCGTGTGTGCTTCAGGTCTGGTTCCAGAACCGCCGCTCCAAGGAACGCAGGATGAAGCAGCTGAGCGCGCTGGGCGCCCGGCGCCACGCCTTCTTCCGCAGCCCGCGCCGGATGCGGCCGCTCGTGGACCGCCTGGAGCCGGGCGAGCTCATCCCCAACGGCCCCTTTTCCTTCTACGGAGGTGGGTGCGCTGCCCCGCGCAGGGCGCGGCCAGGCCGGGCTTGGCTTCGTTGGAAGCGGGTGGCAGCTTCTCGCTTTCTGTAGGAAAGTGGGGAGACAGGTGAAGTGGGGAGTAAATCAAGGGGGAGGTGGGGAGACCGACGGCCGAATTCCCGACCCCGAAAGAGGCGGGTGGTTGGGTAGGGAGTGGCTCCCGAGTCTGCGCCCACCCTCCTCCCGGCTTCCAGCCCCGCTGCAGAGCCGCCCCGCCGGGGAGCGCCCCGCCTGGCCCTCCCCGGCCCGCCTCCCCGGCCCGCCCCAGGGCCCCGCCCTGACGTCCTCCTCCCCGCTGCCCTGCAGATTACCAGAGCGAGTACTACGGGCCTGGGGGCAACTACGACTTCTTCCCGCAAGGCCCCCCGTCCTCGCAGGCTCAGACGCCAGTGGACCTGCCCTTCGTGCCGTCGTCCGGGCCGTCTGGGACGCCTCTGGGCGGCCTAGAGCACCCGCTGCCCGGCCACCACCCGTCGAGCGAGGCGCAGCGGTTCACCGACATCCTGGCGCACCCCCCCGGGGACTCGCCTAGCCCCGAGCCCAGCCTGCCCGGGCCTCTCCATTCAATGTCCGCCGAGGTCTTCGGGCCCAGCCCGCCCTTCTCGTCGCTGTCGGTCAACGGCGGGGCGAGCTATGGAAACCACCTGTCTCACCCCCCTGAAATGAACGAGGCTGCCGTGTGGTAGCGGGGTCTCGCTCGGTCCACGGAGTTCGTGGTTGTACAGAAATGAACTTTTATTTAAGGAAAAAAAGAAAACACACAAAAGCAAGTCACTCCCTCACACCTTCCTCCAGCCTCGGGGACCATTTTCCGTCTGGGGAGACCGGATGGGAAACGGGGACACGAAATAGGATCCAAAGCTGCCCGGAGGTAGGGCTGGGATCGCGCTGGCTGGCAAGGTGCTGGACTGGGGCTCCCCAAGGGAAGTGCAGACCTCTCGCCACTTCCCACCTGGACCCGCACCCGTGGAAAGGCACCGCGGCCGTGCGCTTCTGGCCGGGGCCGGTACCGAAACACCCGTGGCAGCCGCGGGCTCGCACAGCCAGACGTGACGCCAGGAGCCCCAGGGAAGGAGGCTGCGCTCGCAGCCGGGTGAGGGAAGGTGAGGCGGCCCGGGGAGCTCCCGGGCCAGCCAGGAGGGTTCTGCCTCTGGGGAGTCTATTAGTGTTGGTCTCAGAGTTCAGCAACAGCGACAACAAACTCTTGTAACTTCAGAAACGCCGACCTGCTGTGCATCAGGTGGGACTATATATATATATATTTTGTCTCTCTGGGTTTTTTGTTTTTTGTTCTTGTCAAAATTGCAAAATTCTAAATGTAAAGCCCTTAGAATCAACTCTTCTACCTTCACAAAGCTCACACACACACACACACACACACACACACTCACACACTCACTCACACACAGAATCACACACAGACACACTGGATAGGATGGTTTCCAGCCAGACCTCTCAGTAAAATGACTTGAACATCAGCGGTACAAGAAAAGTATTCTACCTTCACACACACACACACACATACACACACACACATACACACAAAGGTAAAAAAAAAGAACTAAAAACAGTCAACTGTTTACGTATAATGTTAAATTCAGGAGTTCAGTGTTTTACTAATATATCCTGTTTTGAAACCTCTTGTTCAAAAACAAAATGTTTTGAGCAATCAACCAAAATTGTTCATTTTCTTTTTCTGTAGATGTTGACCAATTTGCAGGGCTCACAGCTCACTGTGCTAGTATGTAAAAAGGTGTTGTTTACACGAGGCAAAGAAAAAACATGATATTCAGACACTTGCCAAATAGAATAATTATAGCACAAATACTGTAAAGGTGCCTGGCACCACCACCCAAGAAAGTGTTAAAAAAAAAAAAGTGTTACAAGGTTTAAAAAAAAACATCTTTGCTAATTTTTAGTGCTGTTGAACATTCATGGAATTGTTAATATGACTTATATAGACCCACACAGGTTTTATTTTTGTGTCTTTAAAATAAAAGTCCAAAATATTTAAATTTTATGGTCAAATATGCAGTCAACAGCTGCTACTTTTTTCTTCATATATTAAATTTCTCATATGTCTTTTATTGTTCTGATAAACCTAAGCTTGTGTGACCTCCAGTGCATATTAGACCATTCACTGTATGAAAGAAAACATGTTGAATAAATTTGTGAGTTTTTAATAAAAATAGAAAATCTGATGTTTAGATAATTGGTGTGTTATTTGATGTTTTAACAACTAGAAGGGTAGCAAGCTGGAGAGCTGAATGACACCTCAGAAAATAGGAGAAGAGAGGCAGGACCCGGGTATCTGCTTTTTTCCCTTTGCTGAGGTTGAACTGCATAGCTAATGCCAGCTGAGCTTTTCTCTGTGGCTTCCTGCTGTTATTAACTACAGATTTGCCTTCTGTGGATTTAACTAATACAGTTGAAGAGATGTTTGCTGATAAGTTAATGTAGAATTTGAAATAGAAATCAAATCCATGGCTAAAAATGAGTGGCCCCAGTCTGTGATTAGGCATGAGATCCCACATAGGCTCTCTCTCCCCCGTCCCTGTACATGTAAAACTGGACTTGTGGATGCCAATTACCTGGAAATATACCGTTAGAGGAGGTCCTTTGCAGTTTCAATTCATTTCCCATGCATAATCCTGCTTTCTAATTTGGTGGTTTGAAAGCTAATGTAAAATGAACATATAGTACAGCTGGAAATGAAATACTTTAATTCCTTTCACAGAAATGATATGAAATAGTTGTTTTATAGTATTTGTTACACCTGAAATTCCCCAGAAGGAAAACTATTTTGCTTCACACAGATACATATTACATTTCTCTGAAAGATGAGTAAAAATAACCAATATAGAAATCAAATGTCAACTGGCAGTTGCAAATAGGTTCTGAAAAGTAGTTCAGTTCCTTCCAAGCCTTCATTAAATATGGAAAGAATTTAAATAGTTTATCTGCTATGAAATACGTGTGTGTTTTAATATCAGATGCTATTAGAGTTCTAAAATGTTTTTTCCATATCACCTAGATTTCAGTATGGATTATTTATTTCCTTATTGTAAAAAGCCTCCAAAGTTTTACATTAAATGGTATGTAATTTCCACTGTTTTCATATTTTGTTAAGACAAAACCAAGTGTATCTTACCTGCCAAGAAATCTTTAAGCAATATTTCACTGCATCCATACTATGGCTTATGCAATGGTGAGGACCATCAGGGAGGAATCTGACAGTGGTCTTTCAGAAATCCAGATTTGTGAAATACAGGGGAGACTTGAAATTCCTAGTCTCTGCAAGCAGCATATTTCTTTATCTGCTTTGTATGCAATCACTGGATTGGCTTGGTTTTGCCCTTTAATCGTTTCTATACGTTAAATCATAGCCAACTTATTCATTATAGCCGCCCCTTTTAACTGAGCATTTGCTCATTGGGAAGCTGTATTTTCCTATCAAGACTGCTGAATTATTTAGCAGCCTTATTGTGGAATTGAGTACTTGATAAGAAGTGTTTTAGAGTTGGGCGTACGGTGTGGACACAATTCTCTCTGACTCCGTGGCAGTAGCTCCAGTCTTTTCCCCGTGGCTCTGTAACCTAAACCTTAACGAATACTTGAACAGGTGGCAATGCTTAGCAGTCAGATTTGGGCCTCTGAGAGAAGGAGGTCTAGAAATGTCAGGGACTGTTCTCTTTTCCATCAGACCCCAGCTGCCCACCTCTGGCCTCTGAGGTTCAGAGAAGCGCTGTACTATCCCCACCGGGCAAGGCTGAGAACTCTTGGGAGAGGCATGGCACCGGAGGGGAGCGCCAAGGCATCCCTTCCCACCCAGGAGGGCACTCTCCTCTCTGGCTCAGTTTGGCAGCCCGGTTTCTCCCTGCGGCCATCTTAAGGCCACCACCTCTGTGCCTTTCACCACCTGCCCTCAGGGTGCCAGCGTTGGGAACCGCCATCTACCCCGGGCAAGGGAAGCGAAGCTCAACTACCAAACTTCTCCAGGCTGGGGAAGGCTTGAGGAGGCTGGGGGCTACTTTAGAGTGAGACAAGGTAGGGGAGGACTATGCTTTGGAGAGGTGGCACAGGCATTGGAGTTTAATAGCTTATGAGAAGAGACGAGAGGCAGGTAAGAACCTGGTTTCCCTAAACTCCTGAAAATCCTAGTGAAGTGACGGACAGTTGATTGGGACAATGGGGGGTTAGCCAAAGTCACCCCTGCCCATCCTCTGCTATTCTTACATCTGCTTGCCACTTTGCAGCCCTTAGACAGCAGGCAGAAAGTCTGAACCGAGAGACCCTCTGACCTTCTCTGGAGAAAACTTCATTGGGGAGTGTGCTCCCAAATATTTTCATCCCCCCTGCTTCTGTGGTCTGCTCTTATCTCCAGAGCAGTCAGAGGTTTACATTTCTTCTAGGAGGTATAGTCTTTGAAATAAGTCCTCCTACAGTCTACTCTTTATCTCTACCTCTAACCCCATCAGGAAACCCCTCTTTCCTTTTCAAGATACTAGATGAAGTGGAAGTGAGCAAAGAGAGCATTTAGGAGGTTGCTCTCCTGCCTTATGCCTTAACTTCTCTCAGTTGCATCTAAAGTTTTAGAATTCTTTCCTCTTTCCTCCAGTCCTAGAGTCCTTTCCCTACTCTCTGTATAGGGTAAGAAAGCAGGAGAAGCATTTGGCGGCCCTGGGGTGTGTGTGACAGGAGTAGAATTGTCTTGATTTCTTCTTCAAACGGCTTCTTAAGTTAATGGGAGCCAGGACAGAAAAGGGAGAGGAGGTAAGCAGGTCTACATCATTTCCCCCCAGAATAACCCAAATAGTGACCTGCCTCACCTTTCTCCCCCTTTTCTTCCTTTTCTTTATCCCAGGGCCTGGTTTCTAAACATTGGTAGTGTCCAAATAGGAATGGAAGGGGAATGGGAAAGGCAGTTTCCTAAATGTAGGCTGAGAGAAATAGTTTTGTCCTCTAAAACCCAGGGCAATGGCCCCTTTTTGCAGCCTGAGGAGCATGCTTTTGCTGGGGGGGGGTGGGGTGGGGGAAGGAGCCAGACACAGGCATTAAACTGCAATTATAGGGGAATTTTTTTTTTTTAAAGCTACTTCCTAGCCTGATTTTTCTTGTGGATGGTAAAAAGCAGTTTTCTTTGCCTGAGTCCCCGCCTAGGGTGCCCCGGTCCTAGCCTGGCATTCTTCCCCTTCCATGCTTGGGGTGGGGGGTAGTCTACCCTAAGATAGGTTCACTTTTCCCTCTGTGTTACCTAGGAAAAGGACATGGGACAAGGCACACTAAAGTGGTGGTCTCTCGGCATTCTTGATCCATGAAGACTGTGGAAGTCAGGGACCTTTACTTTCCTGAGTTCCACAGGAGACACTGGGGAGCTGAGGATTCCCCCGGGGAAGTTCTGTTGTGGGATCCCACTGGCCTAGGTTGTGCCCAGGTATGGCACGGGGCACCCCTAGTGTCTGTTTTCTGGATCTCTTTAGGCAGTTTTTGTTTAAGGGGTTCTATCTGACCTCGAACAGATACTGGAAGGATAGATCACTTTGTATATACACTTACCCCTTATTGTCATTTTTTGTTTACGTGTTTGTCTGCCCCCGTAGGCTGATCACCATCAGGAAAGAATCTAACATCTCATATTTGTATCTCATCTAGCAGTGCCTGCCACATAGCGGGCAGTCAGGGAATGCTTGATGAAGGAAAGGGAGTTATCAAAAGATTGTATCTTTCTTCCCATGTGCCTGGGTGCAATTAAATCGATCCTATTAAGTGTTTATATTTGAGTCTACCTGTGCCCCTCTAACGGTAGACCTGACTTGTTCTGCATTTGTGCATCAGTTCCAAGTGTCTGAGTATGCCCTTATTTTTGAACAGCCAAGATACGAACACGGATGCGTGTGCAGCAGAGTAGTAATTCCCACCGCACCTCCTTTTCCCTGCCCAGACAAGGCTACTGGGAGAAGCTACATAATCGATCTTTATTTCTGCACAGCCATAGCGATTTCTAATTATTCCTATTAATAAAGACGCCAGCAGTCCGCCGCACACTTACACATGCACAGCTCTTACAGAGGATTCCCAAATCCTGGCTGCCGCGGGGCCGGAGGTTTAAGCCCGGTCCCACACTCCGCCGAACTGTGAAATGCCAGACCCGCTTTTGGTTCCGGTCTGTGCGTGCCCGAAAGCGCACCAGAGGCTCTAGTCGCTTACCCTTTACTCCCTGCACCTTCCCAAATCAGCCACCCTGGGTCACGGCTACACTACACTTATTTCTAAGCAAATCTCGCATAAATCTTGTCGCATATCTTTTGCAAAGGGACGACGGATACTGGCATCAGAATCTCTGCTCCGCGCTGGCCTCGGCCACGTCCCCTTGCGCGCTCCCGCACCGCCCTACACAACTCCTTTCACGCACGCGCATACTGGTACGGACGGCGACAATCCGTTCAGCCTCCCAGGCGCTTCCGCTTCATCCTAGCAACGGCCGTAGTGACGCGCAGGCCCCGCCCCCTCCCGCGAGCCTCCCGGAAGTTGCCTATCCGGAGCTGGGCGCTTAGCTACGCGCGGTGCCTGGCTGGGCTGGGTAGTCTCCGGGCGAGAGAAGCCGGCGGGGAGAAGAGTGTCCAGGCCCAGGCTGAAGCCGCACATTCACGTACGCAGAGCGGAACCTGGTGACGATGGCGGGACCGCAGCCCCTGGCGTTGCAGCTGGAACAGTTGTTGAACCCGCGACCGCGCGAGACGGATCCTGAGGCCGACCCGGAGGAGGGTGAGGCTGACTGGGGCAAGGCCACGTGTGTGGCGGTGGGCCCGGTCCGGTGCTGACCCAGGGGGAGTGTGAGGCGCCTGCAGCTGGACCTTGCCGTGTGGCCTACTCTTCTACCCTTGTGTAGGGGAAAAGTGCCTCCTAGGAGGGTCGCCCCGGGCTCTGGAGGAGGCCTTCGGCTTCTTTTTGACAAGCCCTCTACACCTGGTGCTCGGGTGGGCGGAGCAAACTGTGTACTCCGGATTCGCGTGAACTGGCTGTTGCCGAGAGCCAGGCTGGTAGCAGGTTGGAAGTTATCTTTCAGGAGGTTCTTACTGGAACTGGTTTAGAAATCAGAAGAAGGAAGTCTCATCCACTTTTTAAACTCTGCCTGCCCCGAAGAACTTACTTGGAGAATGAAGTAGACTTCCATGGTGCTGTTTAAGCCTCGTTAGGCCACAAGAAGAGGAGCTGCTTTTCTGTAATCTCATGTTCAGGGTCTAGTTGGGAGTAATCCTACTTTAGACTTGAATCAGAAGTGTGAGGAAGAGAGAATAATGAAGGATATATGTGAGTGCTGGGCCAAATCTTAGGAGTATCAGTGGAAGGAACTGGAGCTGTTTTACCAGAGTAAGTGAAAACTCCTGAGGGATGCAATGGAGTGAGAATAGAACATTATGATGGCTGACTTACAGTGTTTGAGTGACTGCCGTACATGGAAGAGCAATTACACTAGTTTTATATGATCGAAGGCACAGAAATATATCCTTCTAGTATATGATACAGAGATTTCAGTTCAGGAATAGCAGTAAGGTAGCTGGCAGGTAATGAGTTCCCTGTTCCTGGAATTTGGTAGGGATTTTGTAGAGAATGTTCAAATATAAGTTGAAAGGGTTGGACAGAGTTACCATTAAAGTTCTTACTGACCTGATTACTTTTCCCTCTCCCCCACAGCCACTGCTGCCAGAGTGATTGACAGGTTTGATGAAGGGGAAGATGGGGAAGTTGACTATCTGGCTGTGGGTAGCATTAGAAAACTGGCATCAGCCTCCCTCTTGGACACAGATAAAAGGTATTCTGGCAAGACCACCTCTAGAAAAGATTGGAAGGAAGACCATTGGGAGGATCCTCTGTCAGGTTCATCTGGTGAGTGGACATAGTTGCATGCTTTGTTTTTTGTTTTTGTCATGGTAGTCATTCTCTTTCTTCTTTCTTTTTTTAGGGTTAAAATGCTCCCTTCTCAGTGAACCTCCACCTATTATCTTAAGAGAGGCCATTGATTTGGCATTAGAAAGGGCCTTAGAGGTACTTAATTTCACTTCATGAGGAATCTAAAGCCTGGAGGGTTACATTGCTACACTCCTTATGTTTAGACTAATAGTTCATCCTAAAATGGAATGAGACAAAAGGCAGTTCATATTGGATATGGAGAGGGCTGTGTGTTGAAAAAGCATTGCCTTTGATGGGCATGCTACTCATGGATTATGACCCTTTTGCTTCAGTTTTCCAAGTCTTGCGTAAGGTCACTGTATTATACTAATTTGTGAAACTTATTTTTTGCCATTGTAAAATAACATAATCCTTCCCTCTTCCCTGCAAGAATGTTAGGATAGGAGCTTATTGTTTTAGTATATGTGCTGCTGAAGCAAGCACAGGAGCTTATTGTTTTAAAGCAGAGTGGAAGAAGGGGCTGGATATGATGATTATTGAGTGGCTGCCATTTGTTTTCCTTTAGAAAGGTCAGAGGTGCCTTGGTGAAAATCCACAGATGATATAAAAGAAATTCATTCAGGTTGTGATATCTATGATTTAGTCCTTGATATAGTTCTGGGGGCTCCTGATAAGCTCATTTAACATTCTTTGCCTAGAAACTGATAAAGAGACCAATATGAGACAAATATTAATATTATAATATTTATTGAGCTCTCACCCTGTGCCAGGCACTGTGGTAAGCTCTTGAAATCAAGTTCAATGAGCCTGGGACACAGTAAGTCCTCAAAAAAATGTTATCACCATTCTCATTACATGTATCATCTCATTTAATTCTTCCAATAGCCCTGTGAAGTTGTTACAGTTTATCTCCATTTTATAAATAAGGAAATTGAGGGACAGATTGGTTAAGTAACTTGCCAAGGTCATGCAGCTAGTAAGTGGAAGAGTCAGGACTCAATAAGGTGATCTAACTCCAGGATCTACACTCTTAATGCATGCTCTGTAGGACTTAAAAGATTATTTCTGTTTGTTTGTTTATTTATTTATTTATTTTGCTCTTAGTTTTTGTATTTATATTTTTGATAGCCTTCTGTGTCTTGAGTTTATATGAAGGCTGTCCAGAAAGTATTCAGCCTTGTAACTTGTTCTTATTATATTGACAATGGCTGGATTTTTCCAGACTGCCCTCGTATATAGTTTTTAAAAGAAGTATTGATGGCCTATCACATTTTCATAAAATATTTTATTGAAGAAAGGTGTTGGTAACTGATCCCTTTCTCTGTTACTTATACTTGCTATACATGGAGCCTTTAAGTTCTACCATGGAAGAGATCGGATAATCAGTAAAAACCCTAGTCAGGTAATACCCTAACCAAGTAAAAGTAGGAGCCTTAAATAACATTCCATATACTATTAGGTTCAAGTTGAAAATCCTTACCATGGAAGATAAGACCCCTTGTGATATGGTCGCTGGGCAACTCTCTAGGCTCATCTCCCACCATTCTACACTCCAGTGCACTTTTGTGGTGCTGGACCTTTGCATATGCTGTTTTCTCTTTTCTTTCCCCGTTCTTTGTCTGATGAGCTGTTACTTATGCTTAATAAGTAAAATTATATTGTCTCCGACATGTGAAGCCATCCGTCACCTGTCCAAGAGAGTTAGGTGGTTCCTTTTCTATATACTATACTAATGACATTATAACATAATCATTGCTATCCATACCTGCCACTCCCACTGGACTGTGAATGCTTCCCTACCAGGATCACATTCTATTTGTCATTCCATAGCTTTGTGTATGCCTGGCTCTTAGGTGCTTCATGAGTATTTAATAAATAGGGCAGGCATGTCCAACCAGTGGCCCAGGATGGCTTTGAATGTGGCCCAACACAAATTCTTAAAACATTATGAGACTTTTTGGTGACCTTTTTTTTTTTTAGCTCATCAGCTGTTGTTAGTGTTAGTGTATTTTATGTGTGACCCAAGACAATTCTTCTTCCAATATGGCCCAGAGAAGCCAAAAGGCTGGACACTGCTGAACTAGGGTATACTTGTATGATAAGAGATAGTACATTTGAGATAGTTAATGATAACCTATGTTTTTTTAGATGCAGGCTTGGGAAAACTGGTAATTCCCTCTCACCACTTGAAACCTGACCATTCCTTAAGGTCCAGACTAACGACTACCTCTTCCTTATTACATTGCTTAAATTCATGTGTTCGTTGGTTAAAATTTCCCCTTCCTCTAGGTTATCAAAACTTTGTCAAAGCACTTTTAATTATTCTCTGTATTATAGTTTTTATACGTCTTTCCCACTAGAACCTTTTGTTAGGATAGGATTCATCTTTTATTCATCTTTGCTTTTCCCTTAGTATTTTAGAGGTAGTAGATGTGTGATAAATGTTTATCGAATTAAGTACAATGATATATTTTTTTTGATATCTGCCATGGTTCTTTAGTTGGAATGAAAGCTGTGGCCTCATATTTGTCTCAAGGTAATCCATTTTTTCCTTCTCCTCTCCCTTGTTTAGACAAGGAGATATCTGATGAGGAAGAGTCTGGAGATGGTGATTCGGAGGGTCTGGATCTGGAGGGGTCTCCTGAAGATGCCATGAGTGCTGATGAGGAACAGGAGTGTGGTGGTGGTGTGGACAGCAGCCTGGTCTGGAGGAACCGGAACAGCAGCTGCGCCACGAAAACACCAGGCTTCAGTGTCCCGAACATCAGTGACTTTGAAAAATTCACCGAGGGTATAGATGACGTTGGTAGCAGTGAGGAGGAGGAAGATGAAGAGGATGAGAGTGGCATGGAAGAAGGGGATGGTGAGGAAGACTTTGAGGTTGAGAGTGAGGAAGACAGGGCTGGGGACAGGAACAGTGAAGATGATGGTGTGGTGATGACCTTCTCCACTGTTAAAGTTTCCGAGGAAGTGGAAAAAGGCAGAGCTGTGAAGAACCAGATAGGTTTGTATGTGGTTTGCTGTTGGCTTACCTTTCGGTGTCTGCATTTGATGTCCTTTTTGTTTGTTTGTTTTTGACTATTTACTTGCTCCTGTGTCCTTCCAATTAATTTGTGACATGCCCTGACTTACCCGGAGGCCTAAAGCCCCATTACTCTATGCTTACTCAGCCATTTCTACACTGAGCTGCTTAGCTGTTTCTGCTCTAGTACTTCCTGCAACTGTGGAAGACTGAAAAGAAGAGTGTTTTCTCCTCTCTTCGGGCTTTAGCATTCTCTCTTGTGTAGCAAATATTTGCTTCCAAACACTGAATTTATTTCCTATAGTAGAGTGTGTTTCCATGGCGTGAAGCTGTGATAAAGTTGTGCTGCTTAGAGACGGGTGTGATTTCCCCTCCCTTTGTCCCTCTCCTTCCCAGGAAGATTGTATAACTGAGGAATGGAATTCTTTTTTCTTTTTCAGCACTGTGGGACCAACTCTTGGAAGGAAGGATCAAACTACAAAAAGCTTTGTTGACTACCAATCAGCTTCCTCAACCAGATGTTTTCCCTATTTTTAAGGACAAAGGTGGCCCAGAATTTGCCAGCACCCTAAAAAATAGTAAGAATACTTATGCCATATTGGGGTACTTAGAAAACTGGAGTGCATTGGAATACATTGGGATTGTATTTTAGCACCACAGAATTGAAGAAGAGAAGATGTGGTTTTAGTTGCGATATGACATAAAATAGTAGTTTCACTGGTATAGAATGAAAAGGAGAGAATGAATGACTAAACTCAGTTCATTTATGGTGGTTGTATTACGTGCTTAAAAGATGCCTTTAATGGGAGGTTTCTTGAACAACTTGCTAAGATGATCTTACTCTTATCTCCCTTTGGGTTGCATAGAATAAGGAAGGATGATGACTGCAGAGCGAGGAAAAAGTTTTGGAAGAGAATTGCTGAGCTAGGAAGTCCAAAAATTTTAGAAAAGAAAAGGAATTTAGAAATTACTGATTTCCTAGTCCCCTCATTTTACAGATGAGAGAACCCTGGCCGAGAGAAAATGAGTTGCCCAAATTACAGAGCTTGTTCATGCACAGCAGAGAGTAAATTTCAACTTTTCCATCTTAGGACCTTGGAATCTTGCTTCTGCACCACACTGCCTGCTAAGTGCTGTGTGCCTGGGTGCCCAGTGGCACCCAAGGATTGAGGCAGGGGGAGATCTGGGGCAGATGCACTATGGTTAGGATCAGTATTCCTTATTTACATGCTGGGATTTAGTGTTTTCATTTGCTTTTGGAAACTTATTTTTATTGTATCATGGAGTTAGAGTTAGAAAGGGACCTGAGGCATATGTCTGATTTGGTGTCTGCCTTTAGGTAGAATCACCTTAAACCATTCAAAATAAATAATGTATGATTTCTATGGAAGAGGATTCTGTGAACCTTTCATGTAGGAGAATACCTGGTTTAATGAGGAATTCCTAGGAGCCAGTCTTTGTCCTGCCGTACTTGAAGCCTGTTTCCTATGTGATTAATCCTTCAGGAACCCTGAGGATAGTGTGAGGGTGGGCCTTTCATATCCCCTCTCCTAGCTTTTCCTCTGTCCTCCCTTAAATAAATGATATATTGGCAGTTTTCAAAATTTTTGAGATTTTTAGAGCACTTCTTTGCTATTTTTGATGCCCTAGTACCCTAATTCCTAGTATGCCTTGGAATGAGACCTAGAATGCTCTAGATGAAATGTTTAATATGTTTCAGATAAGGCATTTTCACTTTTGTTACTTATTATTCTTCTTGTTCAAGCCTTTCCATTTTTTTTATTGAGTCATATTAAAATACTGATACTTTAAGGGTTAGTCAATGTCAACACATTTTTATTCTCAGATACAATTTAGTTTTCTTTAACTTTTAATGTTATTTAGCTTTTATTTTGCAACAGTTCTGCTCTTTTTAATTCATTCTTTTTTTTTTTTTTTTTTGTATTTAACAAATTGCCTCTTGGCCTCATTGGGGAACTCCTGTTAATCTGACAAATGTCTATTAATCTGACTGGGTGGGTTGTGGTGGAGGAGGAAGAAAAAAAGGAATGTTTGTTCGGTATCACATATTCTAAGATGGGAGAGTAGAGAGTTTTCTAATAACCATAATTTCTGTGCATCTGACAGGTAGTTAATTTTTTGTTTGTTTCCAACATTCTTATGACAATATGACATAATATGCTGTGTACCTCTCTGTCTTGGTCAACAGAATTTAAGAAAAATTCTTTGTTACATTACTCTGATGAACAGTTTATACTGTGCTGTATGAAACATGGGCTGTATTTATATTCACCCCAGAACAAACACTGGATCTTACTGTCTTTAAATCTCTTTTCAGTTTGTTTGGTCTTGGACAGTAGTTAAAGTCAGACTGCCTGTGTTTAGATTCCATCTCAGCAATGGATTAACCATGTGACCTTGGGCAAGTTATTTAACTTCACAATAAAATGGTGATAATATGGTTGTGAGGATTAAAGGAACATAATCAATATAAAGCATTAGCACAATATCTGACACATAGCACACCACAAATGTTAGCTATGAGTATTATCTTTTCCTGCTGAAAGAGGCATTTGGCAGTTTTCAGCTATGCCAGTGATGGTTATCATTGTAATGAACCATCATTCCCACTGTCTTCAGTGTTTTCTTACTTTATATCAGTGTTCATATTCCTTATATCATTTAACCATTTGGAAAGTGGGTAGTGTTATATTCTATAACACATACCTATAATTCAGCTTCTGCCTCTTATGCCTATGGAAAGGTGACCAGAGATTTCCTTCTTGCCAAACCCAGCTGCTGCCTCCCTGAAGCATTCAACTTTTCCTTGAAATATTTCCCTTTGGCTTTGGTGACACATAATGTTATTTGGGTTCTCTTTCCTTTCTGATTTCTTCTCATCTCAAACTCATTCTCTCAATGGCAGTTTCATTGCACTTAGGATCCTATTCTTAGTGTTTTCTTGATAATAGTCTCTCCTTGGCACTGTCATTTACTCTCATAGTCCTAACAACAGCTTCTAAAAGAGCAGACTTCTAGCTATATTTTAGCCACAGTAAAACTTCTGAGCAACATGCCTTTGTACCTTCAGTACCTTAAACTCTACTTTTCAGAAACTGAGAAAATATTTCCTTCCTTCCCCAGCACACACATACATTTAGTCTCCAGTTACCTTTGTGTTAGGTGTTGGTAATTATAATTCTTGAACTGTGCAGTAATTTCAAAGATATTTTTCGATATTATAGTAGCTGCATAAGTGGTAAGTCATGAAGTAACCTTCACAAAATTAAAGGATTTACTGTGCACAAAACCATTTCTCTAAAGAGGTTGTTTTCTCTGATTTTCTTTTTAAAAGTTCTACAGTATTAGGAGACAGATCTTTTATGTTGGTGGCAATGATATATAGTAGATTCTCGGTTAGCTGGCACGCATAGGGAGATGCCGAATAAATGTAGATAGACTATTTTTGTCATTTGCTTGAGAGTGCCGGCTGCTTGAATTCCAGTTAACAAGAGTCTACTATATAAGGAAGAGGGCAAGTTACTTAAGGAAAACTCAGCATGAGGTATTTAAAACTTTTCATTATTGAATATATCAAACCTGTATTAAAATAGAAGGAATTGTACAATGAATTTGTATACCCTTACCAGCTATGCAATCATCAACTCATAGCCAATCTTATATGTTCTATACTTAGACTAACTCTTCCTCTATTTCTGGATTATTTTGAAGCAATATTAGACATTCTGCCATTTTATCAGTAAATCAGCTTGTATCTCTGAAAGAAAAAGGTTTTTTAAAAATCACAGTACCATTACCTCACATAAAAACATTGACAGTGATTTCTTACTATGCATAACTAATTTGAATGGATGGGGGAATTGAGAGAGCATTTCTGTAACAGGTGTTTTCTACTGTCATTTTCAGAGTTGCTCTATAGCAGTGGTTCTCAACCTGTGGATCGCGACCCCTTTGGGGGGTCGAACGACCCTTTCACAGGGGTCACCTAAGACCATCGGAAAACACATATCAGATATTTACATGACGATTCATAGCAGTAGCAAAATTACAGTTATGAAGTAGCAACGAAAATAATTTTATGGGGGTCACCACAACATGAGGAACTGTGTTAAAGGGTCATGGCATTAGGAAGGTTGAGAACCATTGCTCTTTAGTTTTTTTTTTTCTTTAACAGTGAAAAATTTTTGAATTTTAGAATTAGCCAACTGGACTCAGTTTAGGTGATCCTAGTTTTGTTGTCAACATCTGAAGTATCCTAGTCAGGAGGCAGTTGGACTTATGCCTTTTTATCTCCATCAGGCCTGATCAGGGTGTTGACCTTGACTATGTCAATGTCACAGAGCTTCTGCATAGCCTGTTTGACGTAGTGCTTGTTGGCCTTGACATCCACAGTGAACACAAGTGTATTGTTGCCTTCTATGTTTTTCATGGTTGACTTGGTAGTTAGGGGGAACGTGATGATGGCAGAGTGGTCAAGTTTGTTTCTCCTTGGGATGCTCTTCCCAGGATATTTTGGCTGCCTTCCCAGCCGCAGTGTTTTGGGCCTTTGGAAGGTGGGTGACTTCTGGATCTTCTTTTCTTTCCTGGCTGTGGATGCCTTTCAGCACTGCTTTCTTTG
Organism: Lyroderma lyra; assembly: GCA_004026885.1. Classification (NCBI taxonomy): domain Eukaryota; kingdom Metazoa; phylum Chordata; class Mammalia; order Chiroptera; family Megadermatidae; genus Lyroderma; species Lyroderma lyra. The sequence goes on along the minus strand of PVJL010003566.1, from coordinate 70,937 downwards.
CTTTTAAAGCCTTTGCTTTGGCTTTGGTTTTGAGAGGTGCAGGGGCTTCCTTCTTTGCTTTCCATGCCATCTTTGTGAAAAGCTGCTCTATAGCTTTAAATAAAGTGATTAAAGGAAAGCCAAACTTCATCCATAATAAGTTGACCTTTTAGTGAAATGCATGTTATTAATGTATTTAATGACATGCATTACAAACTGCAGTGAACACCATGTTTCAGTACAGGTCCAAAATGCAATATCATTAAAGACCTTTAGTAGAAACAATGGTCGACATTTTGATATTTCCCATAAGCCAAGAAACCCAAGAACACAGTATAATATAATATAAATATAGAGGAAGTATTGGAATTTTTTTACCTGCCTAAGAGTGTAAAAACAAAATCCACTATTAATAAATTACATTTTGTTTGCTCCCTCATCCTCCCCCTTCTAGTTAATATTCACCCTCTCATCTCTCTGTGGCCCTTCCCCTGATCCCACAACTATTTTGACTTGAATAGACTAAAAATTTTAATGCTCATTTGTTTGACCTTAGTATTAATAGATAATTTGAAGAATAACTTCTAAAATTTTGAGTAAGTCATGGGCAATCACAGGGTCTTGATCATGTTTCTGTTTTGTTTTTAGATTTTATTTATTTTTAAGTATGCTGTACATTTGCATGGCTCAAAATTAAAAAAACAGTAACAATGACATAGAGAAAAATTCTCTTTCCCACTCCTTTACCCCTGCTACCCCATTCTCTACCCCATAGGCAACCAATATTATCAGTGAAATTCCCCTTTTTACCCTTCTTAATTATTTAGTTGCCTGAGGTGACAGAATCGATTCATGAACATTTATTGCAGCGTTCTCTCAATTAACACTTTATAGGTTCATGGTAGAGTTCTCACGAATGATCAGTAGAACCCTGAAATAGTCTTAATTACTTGCAGTAGGTTTAAGTATTGCTTGGGATAAAGGCACTTACTTGTAAGCTTCTCCAAAAGTAGCATTTTGTAGGATTAAGGACCCTTATAACCATGGACTTTATCTGGCCAAGATAAGGTAAGATTGATCTTTTTGTTTCAACCAATGGCTATCATTTTTTAAAAAATAGCTTTACTGTTCTAATTATAAAATTATGTCATGCTTACTTCAAAAATTCAGAAAATACATAAAAACATGAAGAAGAAAATAAGGATTACCTGTAATCCTATTGTCCAAAGGTAATCGCTGTTGTCATTTTGACGAATACCCTTTTAGACCTTGTTCAGTGCTTGCACACACAGAGGCACACCTCCTTTTTAAAACAAAAATGGAATCTTATAAACATGTACTATTTTGTAAGCTTATTTTTTTCTACTTACCATATTATTTCATGTCAGTATATTTAGATATACCTCAGCATTTTCAGTGGCTACAGAATATTCTATTTTATAGGTTTACTGCAATTTGTTTAACCAATCTGTATTGATGAATGCTGAGGTTTATTCTAGTTTTTCACTTTTATAAAGCATGCATGCTTTCGTAAACATCCTTGTACATACATATTTGTATCATTTGTCTAAAAGTAGCACATTGTCTCATAGACATGTAATGCAATCCACATATGTAATTTTAAATTGTCTTATACCCACATTTTAAAAAAGTAAAAAGAGAGGTAAAATTAAATTTTTAAATATTTTATTTAACTCAATACTGGGGGTGCCAAAAAAATGTACACACATTTTAAGAAATGTTATCTACGTATTACTTTTCGAAGTTGAATTGCATTATGGTAGCAATACGTAGTATGACATTCACTCAAAAGATGATGTTAATCAAATGAATGCTACTGTCTTCATGCAACATAGAGGACAGTCAAAGAAAATGGCGGATGCACGGTCGTCGTTTGTGGTATTTGAAATTCCAGAACATTGTTTAGGTTTTCCCCATGTTCTTCTGACTTAACACCCCTTGACTTCTACCTATGGGGGACCTTAAAGAATGTGGTGTATGGTAGAAAACTGGCTACACTGGCGGTACTTGTAACAATTGAAATTCTCATCTGTAACAGTTATTCTCTTGCACTTCTGTCACCACAGAGTATTATTGATCTCTTATTTTTCCTAAACTGTAGGTGGTAAATGAAGGCAATCCTTTCTTGATAACTTTCTGTTTGATATTTACGTAATACCTGTTGACTTGGCATTGAAATATATGCTATGTTTCGTTGATTTATTAGAGAGAGAGTTCTGTCGAAGAAGACTTTTGGTCCCTATTGAGCTACTACTTAATTTGTCCAACCTGGTTGATTGAGCATTTCTATTACGTAGAGAGTAAAGTTGGATCACAGAGCAAGTGCTTTTGCAAAGTAACCAAGTAGTGGCACCAGGGACAGTGTGTCAGAATCTTTGCAGTGATTTCCACCCTGAGAAGGTGCGCCCTGGCTGGGTCATGGAGCTATGGAAGCTTCAAAACTACTGACACCAACCTAGTCAGAAAATGTGTTTTGTTTTGGGTTTGTTAAGAATTAGGGTTGTCTTAAGCCCCCGAAACAGTCCTTAATAGTGATGAGTTAGATAAGGCAGCAACCCGGGCTTGTAGCTTGCAGGAGTTCCATAGTAGGATCACTCTATCCATTATTTGCAGTGAAGTTGTACACATCACTGTATATTGGAGCCTCTTTATATGGACATTTAATTAACTCAACTTTACCTATATGAGTGGCTAAAAGAAAAAGAGAGAGAAACGGCTTAAATAGTGCCAGCAATTCTGTTTGCCCTTGTATTCAGTTAGCTAATACCATGGAGTAAGCATGAGATGGCAGGCAGAATCTGTTGTTGCTTCAGTTGTTTTTTGTTTTTGGGTACCTCTCATCAGATAGACTATGAATCTAGTGTTTAAAGTTATAGCACACAAACAAAAAAAGTTACAGCATGCAGTCTTTGTACAGCATGGTCCCTAAACATAATCATCTGGGGTTTTTTTTTTTTGTTTTTTTTGTTTTTTTTATGTGGGTATTTCCCTGACTAGGAATTGATCCCAGGCCGCAGAGTGGACAGCGCCAAAGCCTTAGCCACTACACCACCAGGGAACCCCCTATAATTGTCTGTTTAATTGATGAAGCAGCTGTAATGCTCTGTGTTTGAGGAGAGAAACTGACCATGGTGAATTTGTGGAGAGACAGCACGGTGCTGAACTTTATGGGCAGTTTTAGGGATTTTTAAAATAGTTTTGTCAGAATTTGATTTTTTCTTTACATTCAAACTTTGGACTTTAGAACCTAACCACTGCATACAATGCTACTCTGTTTTATTATTTACATCTTAAAACCTATTCTTAAATAATTTTGTTAAAATTGTACATGAATGTGATAAATTGTACAGAAGCATTCAGAATCTTTTGCCTTACATTCAGTCTCATTCTATTTCTGTTTTACTTTTATAATTTTAGATAATTTTTTATATCTCTTTTTTTGGTTTATTTATTTTCTGGTATAAAAGAAGAGAATGCTTCTGATTGGTTAAATAAGGTGAGGATTGAGAATAGAACATTTAATTTAGCAACATGGTGGTCATCTCTGACCTTGCTGAGCAGTTTTGGTGGAGTGGGAGGGAATGAGTTCATGAGAGAATGGGAAAAAGGGATTTAAGATCAGTGAGTATAGACAGCTGATTCGAGGGATGTTGCTTTAACCCATTTCCCATTTGCCTAAGAAAACTCAACCAGTGATGCTTGAGGCTGCAGCATTTACCCCAAATCGCGGATTTCAAATTCTAGAAAACATAGCATTCCTACGTGTGAAAAAATGATTAAATACTGATCATCATATACATTTCTGTTACGTCAGTGTTAGAGAAAAGTTCTGTTTAGAAATAACTTCATGAACAGTTTTTATATTTTATTTTCACATTGAAAACCAGTCAGATTTGCTTCAACCTCGAAGAGTGTGTTTATGTTAAAATTAAATGAATGTGGCAGCAAACTGCACTTCTTTTTCTAAATGGGAAACGGGGTAAATGGGGGCCCGAGAAAAGGTACATTATTAGATGGAGGAGGGTGTGGAGTCACTAGAGGTGTTTTATTGGTTTTTGAGATGAGATAAATCCCAGCATGCTTGTGTGTTGATAAGAAGGACCCACAGAGAGGGCAAAATTGATATGCAGGAGAGGGAGATACCTGCTATAGCAATGTCCTTGAGTAGGTAAGTGGAGAATGGGACAGGTGCACTAGAAGGGTGACCTTAGATAGCAGTGTGGACAGTTTCACTGTAGTGATAGGTGGGAAGATAGTATGTAAATATACACAGATAGGTAGGAGTCTGTGAAAATTCTCTTTTGATCATTCTATTTTCTTTGAAATAGGAAGCAAGGCCATAAATTGCTGATGAGGAATAGTGGAGGAGGTAGTAGAAATTTTGAGGATACGATAAGAAATAGTCATTTCATCTTTCCACTACAGTTTTATGTTCTGCCCTGCAACCACAACATGGATTTCAGTGCTTTATCCATATGTTGACCCTAGGAGTTGAAAACCAATAAACTGTATTTACAATGTTATTACTATGTAAATAAGGTACAATACCAGGGTAGGGGAAATTACTTTTTCTTTCCTGTGTGTTCAGAGTTCATGGCTCCTAGGCCACTCAAAGGACACATTCCTAGTTTAGTTCAAGTTCCTAGTTTGTAGCTTAGTAGATCTTTTATTACCCTCCATCAGTTGTTGTATTTTAGTTTGCCTCACATTTGGATTACTAATTTATTATATCTTTTTTTCCTTAGGTCTCTAATTGCCTTTTTTTTTTTTCTTTTTGCTCTCTTGTAGCTCAGTTTTATCACCTCAATCTTTTTCCCCCAAATTTTAAATCATGGTAGCTCTTCTGTTATATTTTTCCAGTTTGAACTGGCTATTTTCTGGGGCTCCCGCACAGCTGTGTTCTTGGGACTTCCTTTCATTGCTCTTCTAGGCTGGAGCTACTCTTTTCCAGCTTTCTGGTCTTTCTTTATCTCAGTTCACTTTGTCAGTCTTTGGTGAACATGCATGGAGAGTAAATCATCTGAGATCCTGTAGACTTAAAAATACTTTGCCCTCATTCTTCATTGATTAAAGTTTTAATGATTGGGTATAAATTTCTAGATTGAAGATTACTTTCCCTTAAAATTTGAAAGTATTAGTTTGCTATTGTTACTTTAACAAATTACCACAAGCTTAGTACACAAATGGCACAAATGTATTACTTCTGGAGGTTAGGTGCAAGGTGTCACCGGGGCTGTGCTCCTTCTGGAGGCTCTAGGGGAGCTTCTGTCTTTTTTCTTTGCCTTTTCCAGCTTCTAGAGGCTGCCTGCGTTGCTTGGATCATGGCTCCCTTCCATCTTCAAAACCAGCAATCCCATCATTCCAGCCTCCCAACTTTTCAGACTGACCCTACTGCCTCTCTTAAAGGCCTCATGATTATTACATTGGGCTCACCTGGCTAATTCAGTATAATCTTCCCATCTCAGATCCTTGACTTAATCACATCTGCAAAGTTCTTTTGCCATAGAAGGTATATATTCAGGTTATGGGGATTAGGATGTGGGCATATTTGGGGGAGCATTAATCAGTCTACCTACCACATGCCCTTTTGTGTTCTATCCAGATGTTATCAATGAGAAGATAGTGGTTTGAGTCCCATTTCCTTGTGACTTGTTTTTGCTCTCTGTAAACGTTTGGGATCTTCTCTCTTCCTGGTTTTCTGAAATTGCCTGAAGAGATGTCTTGGTATGGGTCCTTTTTCATTCTTGAGCTGAGTACCTAACTGGGCTCTTTTAGGGTAAAGATGAGTCATTTAGTTTTGGGGAAATCTAGTATTTCTTTGGTAATTCCTTGTTTTCCTTTGGTAATTCCGTTTTCTCTGCTCTCTTTTAGATATTATACCTGGATTAGCGTTGTGTCTTTTATGTATTTATTCTCTAACATTTTCCATTTTTTTGTGACTTTCCATGTCTGTGTTCTGAAAGACTTTGGGTTTGATTTCCAGCGTTTTTTTTGCAATTATATTTTTAATCTCTAAGACATCTTTTGTTTTCTAAATAATTAATATATGAGTACTTAGAGTATATTATGTGCATTTAAAAGCTTTTTTTGTTTTTGTTTGCCCTTTCGTTTCTAGAGTTAGTCCGATCTCCACCAGCTTTTTTCTTTTCTTTTTTAAAAATTTTAATTAATTTTATACTTGTTTTTTTCAATTACATTTGACATACAATATTAGTTTCAGGTATAGTACAACACAGAGATGAGTCATTTATAACTTACAAAGTTATCACCTTGATAAATCTGATACCCATCTGATACCATACATAGTTATTACAATATGAATATTATTGGCTATATGCCCCATGCAGTACTTTATATCCTCGTGACTATGAATTTCTACTTGTTAATCTCGTCCCTTTTTCACCTACCTTTTCCAACCCCTCTACCATCTGACAACCATCGAAATGTTTCTGTATCTGTAAGTCTGTTTCTGTTTATTTTGTTTATTTTGTTCTTTAGATTTCACAAATAAGTCAAATCATATGACATTTATCTTTGTCTGGCTTACTACGCTTAGTATGATAACCTCTACCATAGAGAAACATGGCGAGGACAAATCTAGCTCACCGAGGAGGATGAGAAATGGAAAAAGCATGATAACCTCTAGGTCCACTTAGGTTGTTGCAGATGGCAAGATTTCATTCTTTTTTATGGATCAGTAATATTCACCATATAGTATATGTACCATCTCTTTTTTTTTCATTCAGTATTATTTTATATTAATTTTAGGTGTACAGTATAGTGGTTGGACAATTATATAATTTAAGAAGTGATCCCCCTGACTTGTCTAATATCCACCTGGCACTATCCATAGTTATTACCATACTACTGACTATATTCTCTATGCTTTACTTTACATTCCCCTGTTTTGTAACTACCAATTTGTACTTCTTAATCTCTTCACTTTTTAACCCTGCCCTCAACCTTTTCCCAGCTGTCACCTCAACAAATCTAGTACCCACCTGATACCATACATAGTTATTATAATATTATTGACTATATTCTTATGCTATATCCTACATCCCCCTAACTACTTTGTCATAACCAATTTATACTTCTTAACCCTTTCCCCTTTTTTCACCCACACCCTGGACCCCTTTCCCATTTGGCAACCATCCAGATATTTTCTATATCTGAGTTTGCTTTTATTTTGTTGGTTCCTTTTGTTCTTTAGATTCTACATATAAGCAAAATCAGATTGCATCTGTCTTTCTCCAACACTCCACTCAGCATAATACCTTCCATGTATTTTGACTGGAGCTTTTAATCCATTTAAATGGAAGGTAATAGTTGAGAGATATGTGGCTATTGCCATTTTATTATTCATGAGTTTGCTTTCTGATTGTTTTTCCATCTTAAAATAGTCCATCTAACATTCCTTGTAATGGTGGTGATTAACTCTTTTAGCTTTTTCTTGTCTGGGAAGCTCTTCATTTGTCCTTTGATTTTGAATGGCACCCTTGCTGGGTAGAGTAATCTTGGTTGTAGGTCCTTGCTTTTTATCACTCCCTTCTGGCCTGCAAAGTTTCTGTTGAGAAATCAGCTGACAGTCTTATGGGAGCTCCCTTATAAGTTACTAGTTGCTTTTCTCTTGGTGCTTTTAGGATTCTTTCTTTGTCTTTAACCTTTGCCATTTTAATTTTAATGTGTCTCGATACAGGCCTAGTTGGGTTTATCTTATTTGGGACTCTCTGTGCTTCCTGGGCTTGTATGTCTATTTCCTTCACCAGGTTAGAGAAATTTTCAGTCGTTATTTCTTCAGACTGGTTCTCAATTTCTTGTTTTTTCTCTTCTCCTTCTGGTACTCCTATGATGCAAATGTTATGCTTGATATTGTCCTGGCAGCCCCTTAAACTATCCTCAATTTTTTACAACTTTTTTCTTTTTGCTGTTAAGATTGGATGTTTACTTCTACATTGTCTTCCAAATAGCTGATTTGATCCTCGGCTCCATCAAATCTGCTGATGAATCCTTCTATTGCATTCTGAATTTCAGTTATTGTATTCTTCATTTCTGACTGGTTCTTTTTTATGGTTTCTTTGTCCTTTATACTTGCTATCTCTCTGTTGAAGTCTTCACTAAGTTCCTTGAGCATCCTTATAACCACTGTTTTGAGCTCTGTGTTTGATAGGTTTCTTGTCTCTATCTCATTTAGTTGTTCTTCTGGAATTTTCTGCTGTTCTTTTATTTGAGATGTATTTCTTTGTTTCCTCATTTTGGATGCCTGCCTCTGTTTGTTTCTGTGTATTAAGTAGATCTGCTACATCTCCCAGTATTGCTGGATAGCCTTATGTAGTAGATACCCTGTGAGACCCTGGCACAGTCTCCCTGGTCACCTGCCCTGGGTGCTCCTATAGATTCTGGTTTGATGCCAGTGTTGTGCCTGGAACTACTCAGAGCACACCAATGCTGGTCACCACCTGCCTAGGGCCTGCAGACTTCAATAGTTTTCCAAGAAAGACTGCAATGCGGGTGGAGCTGGCTGCTCACTGGAGAAAGTGCCTCTGGTATTGGCAGAGTTGGGTGGAGTGGCGTCCCAATGAGTCAGAAGGGTGGAGTAACTGGAGCTTACCAGACCAATCAGGTTCAGATTTCAGATTTGGCTGTGTTGGGGGTGGGCACAACACAAGAAAGATGGCGTCCAGCAGCTGGCTGCATGGGAGGAGGGTGCACCCAGGAAAAATGACGACTGTCTCCTAGCCCTTGCTCCAAGTCCACACACCTCAGTCTGCCTCCCTCTTGTGCCTCCAATGCCCCCTGAGTCACTGCCCCTCTGCTGAAGCCCAGGGTAAGTACCCACAAGTGACTGAGTCTGTGTAGGCAGTTTAAGAGGACGTCTGGGTTTCCCGCAGCCTTCCGTCCCAACCAGGCAGCCAGCATCCCCACTGTTTTTCACAGTCAGATGTTGTGGGGCTTTTCTTCCCAGTACCAGTGCTCTGGGCTGGGGAGCCTGCTATGGGGCTGGCATCCCTCACTCTTCCAGGGGGAACCTCTGTGACTGAGATATCCCTCCTGATTCTCTGCTGCCACCAGAGGTTTGGCTCCTTTCATATCTACACCCCTCCTCCAGTCGCCGTGGCCTCCTCTTCTTTATATTCTTAGTTATAGAAGTTCTGTTCAGTTAGATTTCAGATGGTTCTTCAGGTTGGTTCACTAATTTAGTTGTAATTTTAATGTTAATGGAATGAATCAAGCACAGTGTTTACCTACTCTGCTATCTTGGATCCAGCTCCACCAGCTTTTTTTTTTATCTTGGACTTTTTTCCTTTCTTTTAAATTTTCATCCAGGTTATACATGTATATAATTTAAAGAGTCAAATGATTTTACAAAGCTTGTTATGAAAACCAGATTTCGCTGACTGCATATCACCCCCTTACCATAACCAAATCTCCTGAAGCAACAATTATATTTTCAATTATTTTGTATATTTTAGGGATTCATATATCTTTATATCTCTAATTAACATGTTTTATTTCTATTTGATTTTTCAGTTTTAGGCATTATCTCTTGACTTCTCATTATGAAAATGAGGATTTAGCTCTTGTTCCTGCTACATTCATATACACTTTATGTCCCTTTATGCTTATACTGTAATTTGGTTAGATCAATAGTCAGTGTTTACAGTATTATGTTTACATAAACACTGTTTACATCTGAGCGGATAATGTACTTAGGGTGTCAAAAAATGTATACACATTTTAAGAGATGGTATCTATGTATTACATAAATACTGACAGTAACCACTTTGAGCACCTCTTGTAATTGCAGAGTCAAATGTGACTTGTATTCATCTTTTGTGATTGATATATATTGAGTATTAAAATTTTAAAACAGTTTTTTTCTCAAAATGTATATACATTTTTTTGACACCCTCTGTATAAACTGATTATTTTTTTGTTTCCCACACACCATTTTCTTTTCTGGAGTTAATAATCATTACATTTTTAAAAGTTTTGTTTCCTATGCAGTAATTTAATCCTAAACTTTTCTCTAGTTATCTAAATCTCCCCTCAAGATACTCTGTTACATCATATATTCTGCCAATTTGTCTTGCTAAGAAGCCTCTCCCAGAGCCTTTTGACCTCCTCTAATCTGGATGGTTCACCCTCTCTGGTGCCCAGCTATCATGCTGGGATCTCCTGGGGATTACTTTACTTTCTCCCTTCTTTGGATTTCCTATTCCAGGATCTTTCTTGGCTTATTCCCTTATTTTCATAAAGCATATTCTCTGGTTTGCTGAGAAAGGGTGTGTGAGAAGTGAACTTTTTTAGACCTTGAATGTCTGAAAATATCTTTATCCTGTAATCACAATGACACTCATCACAACTGACTGTTTGACAGTGTATAGAATTCTATAGAATATTCCATTGCCTTCCACCTTCCAAAATTGCTATTGACAAGTCAGAAACCATTCTGACTTCTGATCTTAACTGTTTTTTTCCTCCCCTTTTGGAAGCTAGAGATGTCTTTTTGTCTGAAGAATTCTAAAATTTCATGATGTTGCCTGCCGCTTGGTATGAATGTATTTTTATCCATTGTACAGAGGTCTTCAGGGTCTTTTCATTCTGGAAACTCCTATTTTTCAGTCCTGGAAAATTTTCTTGAAACTATTTTGTGATTTTCTTCCCTCTGTTTTCTTTTTTTTTAAATGATGACAAATATTTTTTTTTTTTTTTTTTTTAATTTTAATGTGGGTAGTTCCCTCGCTGGGAATCGAACCCAGGCTGCAGCGTTGCAGCATTGAAGCCTAGCCACTACACCACCAGGGAACTCCCCCCTCTGTTTTCTTTCTTTCTGGAAGGCTATCGTTTGGTTTTAGACTTTCCTTTGGGTCTCTTCTTTATTCTCTTTATTTTTCCAGTTCCCTCTCTCTTTTCTCTTTTTCCTCCTCTATCTTGTCTTTTTCGTTCTAATACATTCTAAGACATTTCCTTAGCTTTATTTTCAAACCATTCTACTAAGTTTTTTTTTATTTCTTTTATTATATTTTAATTTTATTTTTCTGGGGATATACCTGATAGACATCTTCCTGTGTAGTCTATTCCCTACAAGCATCTTTTCTTTTGTTTTATCCCTGTATATAGCATGTTAGATTTGGGTGATCCTGTTCTCCCTGGTGACTTTTAAAAGTAGGGTGTACCCCAAAGTTGATTAGAAGATTTGTATGTTTAGATAGGGTTCTTTGTCTGTGGTTTCCATTGTAAAGTGATCTATCTGGTCTATGGAGAACCCTCGATATCAGTATCTTTAGATCTTTGCTCTTCCTGGGATTATGGTTGCTAGAAGATTTCCAATCTCCTGCCTGACTGCCAACATCCTAGGGGGTGGATAGCCTGGGAATATCAGCATTGAATCTGTGAATTTCAATGTGTTCATCTTTTTTTTTTTTAATGTTTTATTTTTTTAATTTATTGGGGTGACATTGATTAGTAAAAATTACATAGTTCCAGATGTCCACTTTTGCATTACATCCTCTGTGTGTTTTATTATGTATTCATCACCCAGAGTCATTTCTCTTTCCATCACCATATATTTATGTCCCTGTTCCTTTTCTCCCACCCATCTCCCCGCTTACCCTCAGAAAACTTAACATATTATTGACTATGTCCATGAGCTTTGTTTCTTTGTTGCTTTCGATTCTATGTTTTAACAGTCAAACTAAATTTCTCCATCCCTTTCCCTTATTTTACTCATCTCCCATTCCTCCTCCCATCCTAAAGAAGTCCCTCTGACATTCTTTGTAGTACTGGTTTGGTGGTGATGTATTTCTTTAACTTTTCCTTATCTGAGAAGCTCTTTATCTGTCCTTCAATTTTGAATGCTAGCCTTGCTGGATACATTATTCTTGGTTGTAGATCCTTGGTTTTCATCACATTGAATATTTCCTGCCAGTCACTTCTGGCCTGTCAAGTTTCTGGTGAGAAATCAGCTGAGAATTGAATGGGTGTCCCTTTATAAGTTACTACTTGAATTTCTCTTGCTGTTTTTAGAATTTTCTCTTTTTCTTTAACTTTTGCCATTTTAATTATGATGTGTCTTGCTGTGTTCTTGTTTGGGATCATCTTGTTTGGGGTTCTCTGTGCCTCCTGGATTTGTATGTCTATTTCCGTCACCAGATTAGGAAATTTTTCATTCATTATTTCTTCAAATAATTTCTTGATCCCTAGCTTTTCCTCTGTCCCTTCAGGAACACCTATGATTCTGATATTCTTCTGCTTAAAATTATCCCAGAGGAATCTCAAACCGTCATCATTTTTCTGGATTCTCATATCTATCTGTTCTAAATGGGTGTTGTCTGCTAGCTTTCCCTGCAAATCACTACTTTGAGCTTCTGTTGTATCTAGTTTGGTGACTTTTATTTCATTTTATGTAGTCATTATCTCTCTCTGGTCCTGTGTAATGGTTTGTAAGTCTTCTTTAATGCTTGCTATCTCTCTGTTGAAATTATCATTCAGTTTCTTAAGCATTTTTATAATTGTTGCTTTGAGCTCTGTTTCTGATGGGTCACCTGTCCCCATCTCTTCAAATCTCTGGTTTCTCATTTTTTGCAGCCTCTCTGGACCCTCCCAGGTGTAATTTCTTTGGTGTTCGCTTCTGATACTGGGTGGGCAGAGGTCTGTGGCAGAGGGGCGTTTGCAGCTTTGTTTTCTTCCTGTGGCTTTGGGAGTCATGCAAGGAGTTTGGGCATGACTGACTTTTCTGTTCTGGGTTTGCCCTCTGCGCAGATTCTGCCCTGAGCTTTGGGGTCAGTTGTCCTGTATGCTCTTCTTTCAAACCATCATGGTCGTGGGCCAAGAAACATGCGTGCAGTCCTCTCTCTCCTTCTCCTTCCTGGCCGGATTGTTTGCACTGTGGGTCCTTGCTGCCCAGTCACTCCCCCTCCTCTGGGAACTGGAGTGAAGTCCGGCCACTGCAGTTCGTGGATCAGTCTGCACTTCCTGGGGCTAAAGTGAGGTGGTTGCAGTATCTTATGCCCCACCTCTGGACCTCCTTTTCTCTGTCCCATGGACCAGGTGAGGGCTGGAGTGCTCTCCTGCTGCCTTCTTCCTCCTCCCTCCCCCAGTGGTAGAGTTTCAAGCAGGGACCCACACAGCTGAGTCCCTGTTTTTCCTTTCTTTCTCTTTTGTTTAACCCACTGCCCGTCTGTAGGTACCTTAATGCCATGAGTGGGTTTCTTTGCTGTGATTGTGCATTGTGTAGAGGGTCCTTGGTTGAGGTGTAGGTGTTTCATTAGTTGTAATCTCCAGAGCAGTTTTCTGAAGGTCCCTCTCATGTTGCATTTTGTTGTGACTCTCGTGTTCACCTGTTTTTAATGTTATGCCCTGGCCCTCAACTGTGTCTGGTGCCACCCTGTCCAGATACCACATGTTTAACTCTTTTCAAAGGATGAACATCTAAACTTCTGAGTGAATAAATGGGAGGATCTAGTGTGTTGACTACTTTTAGCCCTGCCTTCCTCTCCTTTTCCAGCGATGTCTAGCACTGCCAGTTCCTGAATCTTTTGGGGTTCTCTTGGACTATTACGTGGATTGCTTCTCATTCTCCTTCATTACTAACAGCAGAGTCAGCTTGCTCAAGTTTGTGAAGTAAGTTATTTGTTCATCTGCTTAAAAAACTGGCTTATTGAGGTATAATTGACATATAATACTTTGCATACCCATTTCTCTGCCCCGCTTTAAAGTAGCATCTCTGGAAACAGTTGTCTGTACTCACTACCTCAAATCCCTTTTCCCCATTCTTTCATTCCAGTCATGCCTGTATTTCTGCTGCTACTTCACAATTCCCATCAAGGTCACAGATGAGCACCATGTTGCTAAACTGAATAGTCAGTTCTCAATCTTCACCTTACCTAATCCTTCAGGAGCATTTGTACAATTTGACATCTGTATACACCCATGCAAGCATTACCACAATCAAGATAATGAACATATTTGTCATCCTCGGAAGTTTCCTCAGTCTGTTTGTAATCTCTCCTTCCTGCCCCTCCTTGTCCTAAGCAACCACTAATCTGCTTTCTGTTGTTATAAATTAGTTTGCATTTTCTCGAATTTTATATAAATGGAATCATAATTTATACTTTTTGTGTATCTTTTACTTAGTATAATTATTTTGAGATTCATGTTTTTGCCTATGTTGATAATTCATTGCCTATTATTGCTGAGTAGTAGTATATGGATATAGCACAATTTATTTTGTTTCCAGATTTTGGCTATTACACATAAAGCTACCATGAACATTTATGTGTAATCAGTCCCCCTTTATCCTTAAGGGATACATTTCAAGAGCCCTAGTGGGTACCTGAAACCACAGGTGGTACCCTAATCAGCTCTGCTAGAAATGGAGCAGCAGCTTCTTAGTCGGCAGACATAGCCTCTCCAGTAATTTTTATATTTTTTAGTCCAAATCTGTTCCTGAATCTGTGTAACCATCTCTTACTTGTAGTTTATGGCTTGGTATCACGTGTTTCAGGGATCCCTTGCTAAAATCTTCAAATGGGCTCAATGCTTTCTGGAGGAACATGTTGCTGTCAGTCAACATGTTTTCTATTCATGTCTCACCCCGACAAACTTAATGCCTTTTCCATCTAAACTAAGCATTTACCATGCACTGTGGCTGTAACTTTTGCAGTTTGAGGTACAACAGCTAAACTAGCACAAATTTCTTTTTCTTCACAATTTCACAGATAGAAGATTTGTTCTTATTGTATATCTTAGCAACCTCAGCATAGGATTTTTTTTTTTCTTATTATGTCAAGAACTTTCACCTTTTTACTTATAGGAAGCACTTTATGGCTTCTCTTTGGCATATCCGAATTGCCAGCATCACTACTCTTGCTCTTTAGGGCCGTTATTAAGTATGATAAGAGCTATTTGAACACAAGCACTGCAGTACCACAGCAGTCAACCTGATAACCAAAATGCCTCCTAAGTGACTGATGGGTAGGTAGCAGATATAGCATGGATACACTGGACAAGGGAAGATTTATGTTCCCAGCAGGAGTGGGATGACAAGAGATTTCATCATGCTACTCAGAATGGCGCATGATTTAAAACTTATGAATTGTTTATTTTTGGAATTTTCCATTTAATAGTTTCAGACCCCAGTTGACTGCTGGGAACTGAAATTGTGGAGGGTGAAACCACAGACAAGTGGAGACTACGATACATGTGTATGGACATATACTTTCACTTCTCGATAACTGAGAATGGAATGACTGGGTCACATGATAAGTATATGTTTAACTTTTGAAGGAACTGCCAAGCTGTTTGCCAAAGTTGTTTTACCATTTTGCAATCCCAACAGCAGTACACGAGAGTTCCAGTTGCTTCACATCCTCATAAACACTTGATATGTTCAGTCTTTTTAATTTTCATTGACTTTTTAGCTTACCAAACTGAATTGCTGTTATCTCTCTCATACTTTGTCCTTCATTTGTGGGTTTATTCATTTTAAAAGTTTGCTTTAATCAGTGGAATAGGCTAGGGAGTTCAAAAATAGACTCTTATAAATATTGGTAATTGAATTTTGACAAAGGTGCAAAGTCAGCTCAGTCAGGATAGAATAAATTGATGATTGGGCTAATCAGAATTAAAATCTTTTGCTCTGTGAAAGACATAACAGAATGAAAAGACAAGCTATAGACTGAGAGAAAATATTTGCCAATCACATATCCAGCAAGACTTGTGTCCAGAATATATAAAGCACTCTCAAATCCCAACAATGAAAAATACCCATTAAAAAAAAAAGTGCAAAAGATTTGAACAGAGACTTCACCAAGGAGGATATATGATGTCAAATAAGCACATGAAAAGAGGTTTAACATGATCATTAGTGTTGAGATGAATGCAAATGAAAACCACAGTGAGATGCTATTACGTGGTGTATAAGAATAGCAAAAATAAACACCTGACAACATTAAGTGTCAACAAGGATGCAGAGCAACCGGAACTTACATCCAGTGTCGGTGGGAATGCAAAATAGTACAAGCACCTGGAAAACAGTTTAGCAATTTTTCATAAAGTTAAACATATATTTGCCAGATGGTCCAGCAATCTTAGGTATTTACCGTGGAGAAGTAATAACATACGTCCACACAAAGACTTGTACGTGAGTGTTTATAGCAACCATATTCATCATCGCCAAAAACTGGCAACAGCCCAGATGTCCTTCAGTAGGCAAATGGATAAACAGATTCTGGTATATCACTCAGCAATAAAAAGGAACAAACTATTGATAAATGCAAAAACATGGATGAATGTCAAAGGTATTATTGCTGTCAAAAAAGCCAGTTTCAAAAGATTATACACTTTGAAATTCCATTTAGATGACATTCTGGAAAAGGTAAAACTAAAAGGATAGAGAGCAGATCAGTGGGTGGCAGAGGTTAGGGGTGGGGGAAGGGTTTGACTACAAAGGGGCAGTGCTGCTTTATTCTTTGTTTCTTGTAAGTTTCTATTTTCCTCTCCAGTAGCCTCATTTCCTTGGAGTATTTCCCACCTGTTTTTCCACCATGGCTCACTGCTGAACCCTGTAGCTTGGCTTGACTATGACCATTTTGCTTGGATTCAGGGAGTGGCTATAAATAGTTGTGTACTGATTCCCAGATAACTCTGGGAATATTTCTTATGGTAATGGATACATGATACAGTACTTCTAGGGATGGAAGAATGGGCTACATCAACCTATAGTGTCATTTTTACTTGAAATATATATCTTTGGTACTAAAACCTTACCCAGAAGAGAATAATAGATTATACAGAGCTTCTAGATTTTGATGTGGTTAGAATTGAAAAATGAGATGTCTTTAAAACTCTTTTTCCTTCTCTTTTTGATAAGTGATATAATGTGGTTTGGACACTCAGAGATTCCTGAGATTCCAGGTTCTGGTTGATGATTTACTGCAAAATTGCTTATAAATTGAAGTAGAAAATGTTTTGCAGACCTGGCAGCTTTCTGGCTTCACACCCATTTGTCACCCAGCATTTCCCTTTGTGTATAGAACAAGAATTAATTAGGCTGCACTGCAGGAAAAGTTTATGGCTATAATTTATATAGGATGAATTTCTTTTTAAAGAGACAGCATTGTTTTGTTATACCTATATACATGTAAGTGTGTTTATATATAAAGTGGGTTTTTTCCCCCCCCTTAAAGCAGTGTGTGAGCTTCTGGAGTAAACACTCATTTTTCTGCTTAATGCAAGATGTTAGTAGATAGATGCTTTTATAGTGTTTGCTTTCTGATTAAACTGTTGGTTTTTGTTTCTAGTTTTTAAACTCATTGTATACTAGTGAGCAGCACTAGTTTTAGTTTTGCATTTTAGACACTGGTTTCCAGAGCTTTGTATTCTTTTGGTCTCTTCTAAAGATTTAGGATTCTGTTTTTAAATTTTTTTTTAGGGTCTTGCACATTCAATTAATGTTTTCATAATCAATGCAAGTCAGAACTTGCAATTTGTTCCTGATTTGCACATTAAAGAGCTCCATTAATTAAGAATCCTGGTGTTTGGCATGTTCCCGCAGGATCTGTGCATTATTTACATGGTAAAAGTGCAAGATGCAAGTTTCTCAGTTGTATGGCAATTGCAGTTAATCCTGCTTTTTTCTCTCTTTCTTCTTTTCTTTTTCCCTTTTGCTTGTGAATAACAATTAATTCACAACTCGTTGAAACTCCTTAGGGATACGTTGTACCAAAATAGGAACAAGTGATCCAAATGAGGGGGCCACAGCAGAAAGTAAATCCTTTGTTTAAAGGAAAAAATTCCCCTGGAAGACGTAGGGAATGTATGTGTTTGGTTTTTGTTGGTTGTTTCACTTGGATAAATATAGGAGGTATAATAGCGTTGAGTTGTAATTCTGTTTACTCTGAAATTTGCAGATTTTTTTTCTTGTTAGTAGTAGTTGTATTGATAAATGAAGTTGACTTTCATAACCCAAATAACCCCAGTAATTTTGACAGACATACCCCTATGCTATGTCAAAAAAGTAGTTAGAAACATGAAATCAGATCATTAGTTCTTCAGATTCCTGTAACCATGGCTAATGCTTATGCACTCATAATGTATTTTCCTAATAGTAGCTAGTCTATCTTTAAAAAATACTATACAAAGCTCCAAAGCATTTTTCAAAAGAATAAAAGCATTTTTCCCCTGAAATTTATGAAATTTGCTAGGGATTTTATTGGACTTTAGTCCTTATGCCACACACACACACACACACACACACACACACACACAATCTTCAGCATATAAAAAATACACATCTAAACACTATAGATGTATATAAAGAAAAAAGTGAAAGTTCTCTCAACTTTCCCAAATCTCTGCCTCCTTCTCAGAGCAAACAATGTGTATTCTTCCAGACATTTTAATGTGTATGCGAGGGCTGTCCAGAAAGTATCCAGCTATGTAATATGAAAAATAGAAGCATTTATGACTGGATTTTTTCCAGATAACCCTCTAATGTTTCTTCTAATCTATTGATTTTTCTGTTTTAATGGAAGTTTGACAAGGAGAAGAGATGGGGAGATGGGTGGCAGGCAGTACAAGAAAAAAAATAGGTTGTAATATTACTTGTAAATTAGAGAAAGTCTATATGTTATGATATCTTTAAGACATAATTCTGTCTTGATTATCATAATTATTATTTGTAGCCTATCCCTCGATAAGTTTGCCCATATGACTTGCTTTGAAAGTTTGTTGTATTTGGATAACACTTGACTTTAGCTCGAGTCCTTTGGTAATTTTTAATTACTTTTCATATAATATTGATTATTTTGCTGGGTGTTTAGTTTCAAATCTATCAGATTCTTTTCCTCGGGGCAGTTGAATAAATTTGCTTCTGGATAAAAATCCAAAATGCTATTATTTTGAGGAGACTTCTTACTAGCTCTTTATACTATTTCATGTGAAGAAAAAAAAAATTTTTACAGAGAAGCTGTTTAGACAATCTTAAAGGTTCTTACATCCCAAAGATGGTCCATACTCTAGGATGCAAATGTGTCAGCAATGGTGAGAGTTGGAAGGAAGGACAGAGACAAATGTTCTAACTGAAGTAATTAGAAAGCATTTCTAGTGTCCTCAGTAAAACTCATAAAATGCAAGAACATGACTAGAAAGCAATCAAATGTGACATTTTGAGAATCGGGATGATCAGTTTACACCTATCTTGGTATTGTGCAAGTACAGGTTAGGTGCATGTATATACTAAAAAGAATAAACATAGCTTCCATGTGTTAATTGTGCACTACCCATGTACTGCATTAAAGTCTTTACAAATGTCTCATTTACTTCTAACAGCAGCCTGTGAAATAGGTGCTGATAACTGTTGCATTGCGCCTATGAGGAAATCTCATCTTGGAGAGGGGAAGTAACTTGCTTAAGGTCACATAGTTAGAGGCAAAGCTAGTACTGAAGCTAGGGTTTTCTCTGCTTCACAACCTCTGTTCTTGGCCGTAGCACCCAATCACTGTGCATATAGTTTGACTATTTTATTTTTTCAAGAAAATATGAGGGAATAAAGGTGAAATCTTAAAGGAGTAAAGTCAAGAGAGATAGGGAGATGAATTTAGTGTAAAACAGAAGGCTTAGAGTGCAAGTAGTATGTGTATCCTTTAGCTTTTCTAAAAGTATTTCCTATACACTTTTTTCAGTAAGAGAGCTGGAAGGGCCCTCTGGAGATCAACTGATCTAGTTCCTCTCCTATAGCAGCTGACCTAGTTCCTCTCCTATAGGCAGGTAAGATATTTTTTAAGTGATAAATAGATATACTGTTTTTTCTTATTATATAGTACATATTCCTCATATAAAATGTAGAAAATGACCAAGTGAAAATAAAGAAATACTATTCCCCAATCTCTGCAACTAGAGTTAAGCACTTTTAATATTTTGATGTATGGGGTATATCTTTTCCCCACTGTGGGTGTGTAGTTAGAACAAAACTGGACTATACAAGGGGGCACCCCAAAAAACCAGAATTATCTTCTGGAGGGAGGGTCCCTTGTAGTACAGGCTGCCCCTGCTAGGTGAGTGTTCGAGGCCCCCATTTGCATCAGTGTACCAGCTGGCATTGTTGTGAGAGGCTGTGTTTGGCTTCAGTGAATTTTTTTGGAGACTCAATTGTTTGCCCATTTCATGATGGGTGATTTACACAAACCACGTGCAGCATGACAACGCACCTGCCCACACCGCACTGAGTGTTCAGCAGTTTTTCACCAAAAACAGCATGACCCTCGTGCCCCACTTTCCCTATTCACTGGATCTCACCCCAAGAGACTTCTTTTTGTTTCCCCTGATAAAAAAAAAAAAAAGTCCTCAAAGGGAAACATTTTGCCATGTGGGAGAGGTGAAACAAAAAATGGCAGAAACACTAAAAGGCATAAAAATCGAGTTCAAAAACTATTTTGAGCAGTGGAAAAAGCATCTCTATAGGTGTATAGCATCAAATGGAGAGTATTTTGAAAGTTACTGAAGTTCAAACATGTAAGAATAAATACGAAATTTTTTATTTATAAATTCTGGTGTATTTTTGGGGTCCCCATATTCTGTATTCTGTTTTGCAATTAGTTTTTTCATACTTAACAGAGATCATAAATATTTTCCATATCGTTAAATATTGTTCTAAGGCATTCTTTAATAGCAGCATACTTTCCATCAAATGGGTAGTTTAACCAGTTCTTCATTATTGTACATTTCGATTGTTTCATTTTTTTGAAATAATGCAATAAATATCATTGTTACTAAATCTTTACTCACATCCATGATTATGCTATTGTATAAGATAAATTTCTATATGTGGAATTATATGTGTTTTAAGGATATACAAAATTTTTAGGCTTTTGATCTATATTACCAGGTTGCCCTCCAGAAAAGTTATATTAGTTTATATTTTTACCTTCTTTATATCAATGTCAGTTTTTCTTATCCTTACACTGGATTTTATAATATTTTTCATCTTTATTACATTGACAGATGGAAAATGGTTTCTGTTTATTTTAATTCTATGTTTTTAAAAATTTACATTTACCAGTGTTTAATTAGGGTGAATATGTTTTCCCTTACATTTTTTGGCCCTTGGTATTTCTTTTGTGAATCATATGCGGAAAATTTTAAACTAGTTCTAGGGATGGATGATCTCCTTGTCAGACTTGTGGCAGCCTCTAATTTTGCCTGCTGTTAGTGAGTGAGTGAGTGAGTGAGTGAGTGAGTGTTTCCCTGGCTGGGAATTGAACCCAGGCCATGGCATTGAGAGTGCAGAAACCTGGTCACTGCACCACCACCACCAGGGAACCCCCTCTCCTTCTTTTATTTTAATATTTCTTCTTGTTTGATTTGGCAGTGAGAATTACATCTACCTCAGAAGACCTCTTTGTATTCTTGAATGTATTTATTTAATCTTCATTACCTTTTTAAAAAATCTTAAAAGTGAAATTTATAGTAAAAATATTTTTTAAACAGTACTGATCCCCTTCTCCCCAATAGTACTGAAATACATAACATGGATTATGGAAGTCCCACTTTTCTCTATTCTTAATAATACTCCTCAGAGATTATATTGTTTTTACAATTTGGTGTTTATCCTTCCAGATATTTTATGTCAATTTAAACTTTTTAAAAACCATAAATTAGATTATGCGTTACATCTTCTCATGTTAATGAATACAAATCTACCTTTTCCTTCTTTAAAAACAATACTTTACTACTTTTGTTTTCTTTTTTCCCCTGAAGCACTTTAAAGTGTAATCATGATGCCAGTTTGCCTCCAAATACTTCTGCAAGTGGCTCCTAAAAAATAAGGATGTTTCTTATGTAACACTTTCATCTCACTTAACCAAATGAATACTTTCTAATAATCCTAATATGTCTGTTCCATATTCAAATTACTTCAGTTGTCCTAAAACATATTTTATGGTTTAGTTTTTTTCAAACCAAGTTTCATTTATACTTATTAATACTTTTTCAGTAACTACACAGAAAATTATCTGGCTAAACTAATTTAACCATTCCCCTGTAAATGGGCACTTGAGGTGTTCGCAGTTTTTACCTATTGCAAACAATGCTATAATGTTATTAACCAATGTCGCCCCAGTACATTTAATTTTAAAAATGATGTTTTTATACCTACCTCTTTGCTTTCTTAACTGATTATTTTGTTAGGATTAATTTCCAGAAGTGGAATAGTGGGCTCAGGAGATAATGCATGTGTAAAATTTTGATATATTCTGTCAGATTGCTTTCTGGATATGTTGTGCTAATTAAGCTCTTATCAGTCATATATGAGAGTGCCCCTTTCCTCACATTCTTGCTAGCATCAAGCATTGTCAGAAAAATGCCTTTTTTTTTTTTTTTTTTTTTTGTGAGGCTAAGCATCTTTTCTGATATGTTTGACCATTTCAATTTTGGAAATTATCAATCCATTTCTTAACATTCACTTTTTCACGGTAAGTAAATATTCCTGGACCTGCCTTCCATCTATGTGATTTAGGCTTCCTTTAGTTTCTCCGCTTCGTTTTTTTTAGGTGTGGGAACTAAATTTGTAAATAGCATTTTAACAGAGCCTCACTAACTAGTATTTTTTTTTTTTTTAATTGTGTAGTGGTATTTGGGAGGGCAGTTTTGTCATTTTTAGTAATTGGAAATTTTATTATACTTTGTTTTTCAGATAGTTTTGATATATAACCCATAGGATACATTGATCTAGAAAATGAAAAAAATAACACAGTTTTCTAAAAAGCATGTAGTAGTGTTTCATTTTCTTCATCTGTATAATGGTGGTATAATAATAGTACCTAACCAAAGGATGTTGTGAGGACTTAAATGAGTTAATATGTATTAAAGTGCTTAGGCTACTGCCTGTTACTTAGTAGCTTCTTAATAGTGTTAATTGTTAATCTTAATAGTGGTAGTACAGTCTTTTCTTAGACTATAGCTCTATGACTACAGTATTTATTTCTTTCTCCTTAAAAGCATTATGTAAATAAATACTACTACTGTACTTACAGTTAGTTCTTTGAAGACTTGAAATGCACATATAAAAACATGTGCCAAGAAAAACACTAGGATATCATTTTTATTCAGTTATTCATTCAACAACACGGAGTCTACCATTTGCCAACATCAAGCATATCACGGATCATAGACCTTGCCTCATGGAGCAAGGTTTGGAGATAGGTAAACCACTTTTAAAGCATAAATCATTTAAGTGTTTCTTTGTTTTGTTTTTTTTACATGAAAGCAACCTTGCAAAGTGTTTCATTTTGGGTTGGTGAATAAACAATGCTTAGTCTTACTAATATTAAAAGAAACACAAATAAGACAGTCTTTTATTGTCTGAATCTGTTTATCCATCTAGTGGATGACAGTCTTCGTGAGACTGTTGTAACATTCATAAGTTCTTAAATCTAGTAAGATGGCTTTGAGATTCTTAGGAGTACCCTGTACATTTTAGAATTGGTATACTATAATAAGAAAAGTTCAATTTGATTACTTTGCTTCTGTTAACAAAGGCCAGCTTGTGGAGGATACATAGTTATTGAAGTTAGCTGATATGTAGTCCACATTTTGTTTGCTTGTCAGCATTTAGATTTGGAAATGATAGTGTAATTAGATGTTCTGCCATGTGACTTAAGCATCATTTCTCTCGAACTGAAATATTTGTAGAATACTTTTTATGGCCCAGGTGATGTGTTGTATGCTAGAATGACAGGATGAGGTCTTTGCTCTCAAGTGGTTAACAATGTAGTGAAATCAGACTCAATGAAATCAGATTCACAGTACAGTAGGACAGTGTGGTAGCAATGATATGAATGATACCGAGAGAGGAGTGATTAATTTTGCATGGGATTCCTCATTTTCAGAAATCTATTTACTGAATCCCCATTTTCAAAGAAGTGTTTTCCAGACCTATACTCCATAGAGAATTTGGACATGTGGATAGGACTAATTTCACTACCTAAAAGGCTGTTTATTTAAAAGCTTTTTAATATGAAGAAATCAGACCATTTTATATGAAACAGGGTTACTAGGATTGTGGTTCTAATTTTATTTTTAATAAGTTTCCTTACTTCAACATTTACTTTAAATTTTAATAGTATTTTAAATTATAAAAGTAATATGTGCTTATAAAATATTCAAACAGTTCAAAACTCTATCAAATAAAAATGAGGATATCCCAACTTTCCCTGAGTAACTCCTGTTAGACAGTTTAAACAATTACTTGTAAATAAACTTGGATTTGAAGTACCTTGTATTGTGAGCATTTGCTCTTTCTGTTTAAAGGGGAAAATAAATTTCCCTTTTCAGAAAGTACTCCGGAGCAATGGAGATTTTCTAGGAACTGTGAAGTGGAGGTAACTGTAGTGGATTTCGGGAAGTACATTGATCAGTTAGATTGCTGTGTCCTATAGGGCTTTTTAAGGATTTATTGACATACTTCATCAAGGTGTTTGAGAGAGTATTCAGGGAAACCTAAGAAATTCTGCAGTTCTTTTCCCTTCCTTATAAATTCATGCTTGGTCAGAAATTACAGCTTGAGTGGGATATCCCTCCACAGAACTCAAATGCACACTATCTATCATGTTACTTAGTGTGGCAGTAATGTAAAATGTTAAGGATTTTTTTCTTTTTGTTTTTTTCTGTGAGGGGCTCACCCAACATATTATATGTCTCTTCATCTTTCCCTTATTTCAGCTTCCACTTACTCCTCCAGTTCCCTACATCATTCTTTTAAGAGAAAAAATAAGTTTTGCCCACTGAGTCCTCTTTCTTGTTTGATTTAAAATGTCCTGAGCTGAATGCTTCTCACAAAAACACTTTGCATTCAGAATTAGCCTATCAAACCTTTTCCTCCATAGACCACTCTGGAGATTGCACACCTTCTACTGCGGAGCCCTTGGAGGTATGAAAACCCAAGTCTGCTTTTGGCTTAGCCATCATGATTTTTAGACTATAAGTGCCTATGCTCTGCTTTGGGAAGTTATCTCAGTGGTTATTTTGACCATTAAAAGAATTCTTTTAGTCCACACAACCAACCAATACACTGGGACTGAACTCTTTATCTTATTTCATTTAAAACCACAGTCCTCATAATAGCACATCCATATGTCTTTATCTGGGAATCTATATGTGCATACACCTGTATATGTGTATACAGATATATAAAAATTCTAGTAGGACACAGATTGGAAATGATAGCAACTCATCCATATGGTTGGTGTTAAGGAATGTGTGGCCTGCAATACTCTTCCTTATGGGTAACACCATTCTGCTTAGGGAATATAGAACATGCCCAAACAGTAATACTGACAGAATTCGGAATTATGATACAGTGGAGCCTTCACGTAATTCTTTGTTGAAGAAGTTAAGGCCTAAATGTTAAGGCTTATTGTTATTCTGAGTTGATAATCTCTGCCTTGCTTTAATAATTTTTTCTCATGCCTGGGTAGCCCGCGAGTTGCACAATAATCACTCACACAGCTTTGTAATCAATGCCCAAAGTAATAGGATTCCTCTGGCCACCGGCAATTAATAAATTTGTGTCTTTTTTAAAACACTAGCAAGTCGGGCCTGAAATACGACTGACTGGCTCTCCTCATTTGCATATTTATTGCAGTGGAAAAATTCTTACCAGATGATTGATGCTGAGCCTGCCTCTTGAATTCCAAGCAGCACATTATTATGAAATGAAAAATGCCGGCCATACAGTTGATTAAAGTTGAAGACAGTGGAATCGGTGTTTTTTAAGATTGTGGGAGAATTAAAGGCATATTTTAATAGATGTTGACAAGAAGTGAACTAACAAAAGCAAAGCAAAGGATTTGCTTGAAAAGATTTAATCAAACGTCTTTCTTGGGGGATTAATTGCTGGGGATGACTGGTGCAAGTGGCAGGCTTGTGTGGATTTGAATGAAAAGTATTGTTCTCAGGCCGATATATTGTGTGTCATTTTGACCTATAGTTTAGCTCTAGTTCTAGAGTTACTTTTGAAGGAGAAAAAAAATGCTCTTGTAATCTGTACATTCGAGTTCAATATATTTATCTGGGATAATAGGGATGTGGGCGTTTATTTATACTTGTACATAAATAATTGTATGTTTGCGTATTTATTTTAAAAATAACTGTATAACTTTTTAAAAACTGATAAGGTAAGGTTTATTTTACTTTACACATTCACTCTTCCTATTCCCCTTTCATCCCCTTGCTGCAAGTTTTATGTATTGGTTTATAATCTAATTAATGAACTGTGGGCCATGTCCAAACTTATTCTCTGCCTACAATTTTGTTTTTGTCAAACAGCCTAGATGAATCAGGGAAAAAAAATAAAGCTGTTAGGTGAAAATGGTTTTTAGATTGGTGACATTTTATATATAGAATGCTTGCATATGGGTAGCATGTAAATGAATATTTGATATAGGACTCTGTGAGTACTAGTTCAGGCCTAGCACTGTATCAGTACAAGCAGAGCTTAACATTTCCACCACGTGGAAATGATGTTTGATAGTAATATCCTTTCTATTTCTATAGCATTTTAAAATTTGTAAAATACCTTAATATATAAAAACATTTATTATTTTTCACCTTTATTCTGTGAGATAAACAGGCAAAGGATTATCTACATTTTATAGATGAGAAAATTGAGACTCACACAGATTAAGTTGGTCCACTCATTGTAAAATGACTAGTTAGTGATAGTGTCAGTTAGAGTACAGGGTTCCTTACCCTTAGTAAAGTACTCTTATCACTTGTTTTCTACTTGGGAAATATTCCTAAAGCTGGTGCCTGAATACTTAGATTGAATCTTGGTAATATAGTGAGGCATATGTCCTTAATCTCCTCTTAAGGGAAAGGCCTCTGTAAATGGACCATGTAGGACAATGTAAGCATATATATTCTTGACAGTCTCCATTAGTTTTGTGACTACATGCCAAGAGGGATAGAGAAGAAAGTATATGCACCTCTGCTGTTTTTTTTAACTTTTACCCTAACAGTAATTGGGAGAAAAATTAGAGATGAGATAGAAACTGTTGATTCCATTCTTTTTATTATTTGTAGAGTTGAACAAATAAACTCATCCCTATATGAATGATAAAGGGGGTTTGTTTTGCTTTTTGGCTGGGAAGAATTCACTGTTGGATTTGAGCCTCCAGGAGAGTTTTTCCTCACTCTTATCAGGTGTGGCTTTGAGGAAGCCCACCACATCCAGCAAAGGATTGCCCATTGTCTTCTCTGGTTTTACATAAAATCCAATTAGAAGGAAGTGTGGCCCTAATATTGCAAAGAAATGAGAATTGGCTTCTGTCTTCTAAATCTCTTTACAGGAAATTGTCAATGTGTTGGCCACTGATTACTTTACTTTGATAAACTTGCTCTTTCTTTCTTTCTTTCTTTCTTCTTCTTCTTCTTCTTTTTTTTTTTTTTTTTTTTTTTGGTGGTGGTGGTTAGCAGCACAGAATTGCAGATTTCATCTCTGGTGGGTCTCTTGACACTTTGATGCATGGTAGTGCTATCCCTGAATGGAGCTTAAATACTTCAGGGCTACTTTCTGACTGGGTGAAGGGGTGTATAAAATGAGAACATATGAGAGAGTATTAACAGAAAGGCACACTTTGATTTACTGATATTGGCTCTCTGCTTTCTTGTTGGATTGATAGGCTGTCTAATATATCTGCAATGGATTTTTTTTTTAAATGGACTTGAACAAAATAAGAGGGCTTGTATGGCTACTTGAAAGTGGCCCTTAAAGTTAGTAGTCTTTTCATTGGATGTTTTCACAATTCTTGGTTATGCTGCATGTTAGAATCAAATTATTTGGGGGGGCGGGCAGGCAGCTATAAACATTATAGACTGCTTTGCAGCTTCTCCCCTGCCTGGTCCTTGATTTCATATTTTAGATCATGGACACATGGTCCCTAGAGGCAGTAAGGGACAGACACTTGCTTTTCTGTTCTTTTTAATTTTTTATTGTGGCAAAAGAGAAAGAATAATCAAATTTACCATCCTAATCATTTCCAAGTATGCAGTTCAAAAGTGTTAAGTATAATCACGTCGTTGAGCAACCAGTCTTCAGAACCTTTTCATCTTACAAAACTAAAACTCTATACCTCATTAAACAACTCTCCGTTTCTCTCTCTCCCAACCACTGGCAACCACTGTTCAACTATGTTCCTATGAATTGACTACTCTAGGTACCTCATGTAAGTACAATGATATAGTATTTGTCTTCTTGTGACTGGCTTATTTCATTTAGCATAATGTTGTCAAGGTTCATCCACGTTGTATGTAGCATGTATCAGAATTTCCTTCTTTTTAGAGGCTGAGCATATTCCATTTTATCCTGTCCTTTTTGACTAGGCTCATAATCGAAGGATTATAATTGATTATTTTGTCTGGATAAAGGTGAAGTAGGATGATGGAATATTATATTCTGGTTTTGGGATTTTTAAGTGTGTTTTTTTTTAGTTGTGGTTAAGTATACATGACATAAAATTTACCATTTTAATTATTTTGAAGTCCACAGTTCAGTATCATTAAGCACATTCACATTGTTAGGCAATTTCATCTCCAGAACTTTTTCATCATCTCAAACTGAAACTGTGTCCATTAAACAGTAAGTCCCCTTTTCCCGCTCCCTTCAACTCCTGGCAGCCACCATTCTACTTTCTGTTTCTATGAATTTGAGTATTTTAAGTGACTTATGTAAGTGAATCATACAGTATATGTCCTTTTGCAACTGGATTATTTTGCTTGGAATAATATTTTCAAGGTTAGGTCTTGGGAATTTTGAAAACTGCTTTGCAGATGCAGAACTGATTTGTGGTTTCACTTTGGAAAACGGGCTTTATCTCTTAAGATAAAGCCATTTCTAGAAAAGAAGTTAAAACTAATCAATACTTGCATAGAATTTGAATGAGATGAGATTTTTGCATTTTTATGAGCTTTCTTCCAAGAATTAGTGTCTGTCTTATTTTTTAAAGGTTGTTGCTACAACATATACAACTTTTAGAATCGGGTATCTCATATCACCTCAACTTTTTTCACAGATCGTCATTTGTGATAACCTAATATTTGTAGTTATCATTTGTATTCTTTACTGTACTTATTCCTTTTAGAGTTTTCCATATATTTACAAGAGCAGGCTGATAAATTTTGCCTCTGCCTATTTTTTTGTTATATTAGACATATCTGGATATAACTGATGCTGTCACATGCTATTTCCCCTCCATCATTCTTGACCTTGCA
Source organism: Lyroderma lyra (assembly GCA_004026885.1). NCBI lineage: Eukaryota > Metazoa > Chordata > Mammalia > Chiroptera > Megadermatidae > Lyroderma > Lyroderma lyra. The sequence goes on along the minus strand of PVJL010003566.1, from coordinate 41,666 downwards.
CACACAGATGCTTACATTTTTCATTCTGTATACATTGAAATGGCAGACTGTTCAGACATTCAGTTCAAACAGTGTGCTATTATTAAGTTCTTAACAGTGGAAAAAGTTCCTCCAACTTTTTGGAAATTTTCGAAAAAGAAGGCAAGGACTTCTTAAAGAAGATCATTACAGGTGATGAAACTTGGGTCCCTCATTATGACCCCGAGAACAAAAGGCAGTCCATGGAATACCACCATAAGGGATCACCTCAATGAAAAAATTCAAAACTCAGGCCTTGGCTGGAAGGTCATGGTGACTCTATTTTGGAATTCTGAGAGTGTTTTCTTGCAGACTTTCTTGAGAAAGGAACAACAATAAACTCTTAATGTTATATTGAAACCCGTACTGTGTTAAAAAGAAGAACCAAATGGATAAGAATAAGAAATGAAATGCTTCTTCAACACGACAATGCCAGGCCTTGCACAAGCGCAGCAACAAGAGGTGCAGTTCAACACCTGGGCTTTTCAGTGCTGCCGCACCCACCCACCATAGAGCCCAGACCTGGCTCCTAGTGATTTCCGCCTGTTCCCAAAACTAAAGGAACACCTGAAAGGCCAGCGCTTCATCTGTGATGAAGAGGTAACGTTTGCGGTGAGGAAATGGTTTAAAAAACAAACCACCAATTTTTTTAAGGACGGATTTCAAAAACTAGTGCAGTGTTGGCAGAAATGTATTGAAGCGTGTGGTGATTTTGTAGAAAAATAATTATGCAGCTTTGAAAAATAAATGATGTAGGTATATTTCTTTTTTTATTTTATTAAAATGTATTTTCCCGTTCATTTTCTATTGAAGTGGAGGCAGAATTTATCAGCCCACCCTCATACATAATTTTTCATTGTTATATATACTTAGCACATTCAGACTGAATAATTCTTGTCTTTAAAATTGTTATGTAGTAGACTGTCAATCCATTTGGATTGGTAGATGCTGGATAAATGTAAATAGACTCTTCATTAACAGGAACTCAACTAACTGGCATTCTCAAGCAACCAGCGCGCTTGGTTGCTTGAGAGTGCCAGTTGGTGAGTTCCAGTTAACAGAGAATCTGTTGTATCTTTATTCTTTTTTCTTTCTTGCCTATGTTTTCATTTTTTTACTATTTAATCCATTTTCCAAAAGCTGACAGACAGGATGCTGTATTGCTTTTTTCTTCTTAATGAGTATAACTTATTTCCATATTTGGTAGAAATTTATTTTGTTTTTGTTGTTTTTAAGATTCAGAACAAAAGGTTAATGATCTTGGTTTGGAATACAAAGCATTTGGGACTTTTCAGGTAATAGTATGTATCACAGATCTTCTCAAATGGCATGGATATGCACTGATTATAAAAGGATTAGAATATAGATTTTAGAAAAGATGTGGTTAAGGGTCTTAGGTTATTTTAAGGAAGGAAGTCGTATTTATATATTAATAGTTTTATATGTAGACTGTTGGAAGCAACAGAAAGTAGTTATTGAGTCTTTGAGTTCCTTCTGACCAATCTGAGAAGGCTTTCTCAGCTAGGTTACCTTTTAGCCTTATGTTGAAGTGGAGCATAAGTATGCTCTAGTACAGCGGTTCTCAACCTGTGGGTTGTCACCTCTTTGGGGGTCGAACGACCCTTTCACAGGGGTCGCCTAAGACCATCGGGAAACACATATCAGATATTTACATTACGATTCATAACAGTAGCAAAATTACAGTTAAGAAGTAGCAACGAAAATACTTTTATGGGAGTCACCACAACATGAGGAACTGTATTAAAGGGTCGCGGCATTAGGAAGGTTGAAAACCACTGCTCTAGTATAATCTATATGGAGAGCTAGTCTAACTCATATTGGTATACCATTGATGAAACAGGTTGGGATGTGAAATAGTGAGGAGACTACTCATGCTGGGCAGGATAGAAGCAGAAAAGATAGAAAAAGACTCATAAAAATCATATAAACTGAAGTTTGTGTTGGCTGAAGTTAGTGTGGAATATAAAACAAAAACAAATGTAGAGATTGCTAAATGAAAGTAGGGTTGCTTTTGAGAAGATTACAGTTATTTAAAGGAAGGAGGGAAGGAGTGATAGCAGTATGGCCAGAGGTAAATGGAAAACTATCAGTGATAATAAGAATAAAAGATACCAAGTTTAGCAACTGATTAAATGTATATAATAAGGGCACCAAAATGTCAGTGATCTCCTATGAAAACACATTAAACAGAGAAGACAAAATCAGACAAGGGAGAAATATTAGGTAGGAAGAAAAAGTTCTGTTGCTAACATGGTGTATTTGAAGGAGTGATGGAGCATCTGAGTGAAGATTTTCTTGGAGTTGCTAGAAATTGAAAATTTGATTATATGAGAGGCATCTGAATGCTATCAACACATAAATAGTAATGATCAGTGTCTAGTTAGCCCCTTTAGTAAGATTAGGCTGATAAAAAAGTAAGAGTTAAGTTCTCACAGGGTCAGTTTTTATTCTGAAAGCTCTTAGTCACAGACCATATTCTTAATGCTGACCAGCTTTATTACAAATGCATCCTGTTGGCTATGAAGAAAGCCAGGTGAGAACATATGCGCAATGTGCAAAGTTTTAATACACAATTCAGTACTGCAGATGGTAAGTCATTAACTTGGGTTTTTGTACGTGAATAAGAACTTTCCACTGTGGAGTTGCTTGTTTGCTTTTCACCTGAATAGTTTCCCATCATTTATGAAAAAGAAAGCTAAATCCTTTCCAGGTATATATCAGACTTAAGGATATGTGTGGAGAGATTGAATGAATGATGTGGCAGCTCAAACCAGAGGCAAAGGTAATCTCCTGAGAGGTGGGTAGTGGTGATGGTATGGATCCTGGGACTAAATTGTGCTCTTTAGGAAAAGAGGAGGAATTACTTAAAGAGTTGATTGATAAAGGGATAATCCAGGAAGTCAATGCATAACATGTAGAAACAAACATCAAAGGGAAAAAAAAAGCGATTGGTTATGATGATAGGCAGGAAAGGAATTTGTCAATCTTAGTAAATTTAAGAACTCGCAATTTATTGCAGACACTTTTCTAAGCATCTTGCACACGTTACCTTGCTTGTTCCTCATAATGATCCTATGAGGTTGTTATTATTTCCTTTGGGGAATTCTGTATTTCAGAGAGTTCTTATTCCCCATGTGCCCTGTGCACACTGCCCCCCTCTTCCACCCCAGTCAGAACTGCTCAGGAGCCATGAGTTATAGACATTGCCTACTTTGGAGAATTGTAGATAATTAATTGTTCTTTCTCTGTGCTGTATTTCCCAGGTCACAAGGCACTTAAAGCATTGTTGAGGTCATTGGTAGATCTTCAGGAAGAGCTGCTTTTCCAGTTCCCAGACACTAGATACCTAGTAAGTGGAACAAAGCCCAGACCAGAAAGGTAAGGAGGGAATGCCACTGTGGAGTTGCTTGTTTGCTTTTCATCTGATTAGTTCCCTTCATTTATGAAAAAGAAAGCAAAATCCTTTCCAGGTAAATATCAGACTTAATGTTAGTAAAATGGAAAACAAGCCACTTCCATTTAACTGTTGGTGGCCAGGATGGCACAAAAATTGGGAATTAGGTTTTGGATTTTTATACTTAGTTGTGCTTCATTCTCTTTATGGCTTCAGTAAAGGATTTGCCTTCTCTTCAGAGCTATTGAAATTAGTAGCTGAAAGCACATTTTAATATTAATGCTTAATGTTTATGAAGTGCTCTGTGCCCATACCATAGAATCACTGGTCACAACCATCTCCTTTTAAGTGAGGGAAACAGCAATTTTTGAAGGGTGTAAAATTTCCAAAAACAGCAGAATAAGCCTTTTTCTTTACTGAAATGATCACATTTAATTCAAGACCCTTCCCCCCTTTGTTTCAGCATGCTATGCATGGTACCTCTTAATGTTTTCCCTTGACCTTACTTATTCTTTGTTCCATTCTTTTGTACTGAATTAGTTGGAAAGATAAAAAGTAAACTCACATTTATTGAGTACCTACTATGTGTTGAGGTTGGTAATCTAGTGAGTGCAATTGGCTATTATACTTGGAAGTGGTATTACTCTCTCAATGGCAGGCAGTTGCATTTAGTATTGTGGTTTAACACTGATTCTGTTGCCTACCCCTTTGAGTTTACTTCACACTTAGCTTCTCTTCATTTGGTTCAACTAATATTATTCAGCTTTCCTGAACAATTGGTTACAGGGAGACATTTTCCCTTATTGATTTAGGGATTAAGGTCATAAAAGTATGATTATGTGTTTAATTTTTAAAGACCCTCTTGTAACCATTATAGGCCTGGTTTGTATGCATAATGCTGTTACAATCTTATTTATTTTTACAGTTTGCTTACCTTTTAAAAATATTTTGAAATCAGTTATTTTTATATTTATTTGAAAAGTTACATGAGTTTTTGATTGCCCTCATGAACATTCTTTTCAAACAACAACAAAAAGCCATTCTCACATCTATGGTGCTATTTAAAATGTAGATGGAATAGAAAAGTCCTAATTACTCTTGACTTCATGTGAGCCTAGCTTTTTATTTGGGTAATATTTATTTGCATTGGACTTAACGTTCTTATTGGTATTCTAGGGAGGAAGAGATTTCCAGTGAAGATGAAGAGCTAGTAGAAGAGAAGAAGCAGAGAAGGGCCCCACCAAAAAGGAAGCTGGAGATGGATGACTATCCCAGCTTCATGGCAAAGCGCTTTGCTGACTTTACAGTCTACAGGAACCGTACACTTCAGAAGTGGCATGATAAAACCAAGCTGGCTTCTGGAAAACTGGGCAAGGCAAGTGTGTGTGTGTGTGTGTGTGTGTGTGTGTGTGTAACATAGGCTGTGGCAAACTGAAGCAGTTTTAAGAAATTGGAACTACATCTCATTTATATGGATAATGTCACAGTGTAATGGTAATCAGTCATTCCTGTAGGAAAATTTACTGACTGCCTACCATTGGAGTTTATAGTATTCAGACTTGGGATTTTAACTTTACCAAAAAGAATATTTTATTTTAGAAATTGTGGCCTTGTAAGTGTTCCAAGTGTTGGAAATACAAAATAAAGAAATAGATTTTAAACAATTATTAAAAGAGCAGAAGTTAAGCTCTGGGTATAGGAAAAAAATATGACCTACTTAAGATTTTTTTTTTCCCTAAGAACAATTACAGCCATTCACAAACTCAGTCTTTAACAGAAAGTCGAGAAAGGAGGGTTGTCTGTTTCTTTGCTGACACAGAAAGATAGAGAAACGAATCTAGCTGCCTTCAGCACAGGCTTTCTGCATTATCTGACACTGGTTAATGTTGTTGCAGGGTTTTGGTGCCTTTGAACGCTCAATCTTGACACAGATCGATCATATTCTGATGGACAGAGAAAGATTACTTCGAAGGACACAGACCAAGCGCTCTATCTACCGAGTTCTTGGCAAACCTGAACCTGTAGTGCAGCCGGTCCCAGAGAGTTTGCCAGGACAGACGGTAAGAACTCTGTGATGTACGGTGATTATGGGGAACAGTTTCTGTAAGGCTAGTTAACTGAAAAATCTGATCACCTTCTTGTAGGGATTATTCTTGGTATAAGAAGTTAGTGGAAGAAAGGAAAAAAACACTATTAGATGGTTGAGAAACAGTATGTGGGAGGAGAAAGTTTTAAAAAAAATGAAGCTGGTAACTTTTATATTGTCTTTTAATTTTGAGTTTTATGTGAGTCTGGTAATGGAAGCATTTATAATCCAAATTTTAAAATTCTGTTTTAAAGCTGCTTCTTTAGGAATGTCAGTATTAAAGCAAGTGTATTCTTTAGGCTTTATGTTGGACATGTAGATCCTCTAGAAAAGGATCCAAAATTGGACTAGTAAGATTCTTTTGTTTAAAGAAAACTCTTGTTCATAGTAAAAATATATACTTAATAATTTTTTTAAGTTCAGAAGGATTTAAAATGAAAAATAAAATTCCCTTTAGTCTATAAATTTCACTCCTCAGATTTAACCAGTTTTCGTAGTTGTAATGCTCTCTTAGGTGCTTTCTATTCCTCTGTGTGTGTGTTGTTTATATTTCTGTATATAAATGCATACATATATAAAAATATGGTTGCTTTTCCTTTTAAACTAAATGGTATGAATATATATATGTATATATAAATGCATAAAATGTTACGACTTTTTAAATTTAATATATCCTAGACACTTTACCATATCATTACATAGAGATCCACCTCATTTTTCCTTTTCCATTGTATGGATATGTCCTATAATTTATTCAAACAATGGATATTTGTTGTCTCCAGTTTTAGAGGCAGTGCTATAGGAAACATTACTGAGCATTTATATTTTTGTATTTATGTGAGCACATGGATAGATTTCTCTAAGTGGAAATGTTAAAGACAATACACATTTTAAATCCTGGTGGATATTGCCAAATTGCCTCCAAAAAGGCTGCTTTGATTTCCAGTCTCATAGCTGTGTTTACCAGTTACTGAATGTTGCCAGTTTTAGAGGTGGAAAATGGTGTCTTCTCATTTTAATTTGCATGTATTTAATTAGAATGAGGTTAAACATATTTTCAAATGATTTTTGACTATTTGTGGTTCTTTTTATGTCAAGTGCCTATTAATGTTTTTGCCCATTCTCCAATTGGATTGTTTTTGTTCTTTAATTTTAAGAGCTCTTTATATCTTAAGGAAAACAGTGCTTTGACTGTTATACGTACTGTTCACATTAGAGTAGACTGTCAGTTAACCAAAACTCAAGCAACCGGCACAAAAATAGATTATTTTACCAATTGCTTGAGAGTTTTGCCGATTGCTTGAGAATGCCATGTACATTTATTTATTCAGTCTCTACCAGTCCCCATGGGTGCTGGTCAACAGAGAGTCTACTGTAGCTATATTGCTTTGATAACTTCAATGGTATTCACTCTTCCTTTCTTCTTATTGAAATAGGAGATCCTTCCTCAAGCCCCTGCCAATGCCCACCTGAAGGACTTGGATGAAGAAATCTTTGATGATGATGACTTTTACCACCAGGTTTGATTTTTACAGTCTTTTCTTTTGTTACAAATCAGGTTTTAGAATTTTAAAAAGCTGATAGAATTCTCTGACCAAAAGGTAGCTTACTTTGGAAAGGTCAAGTCAGATGGGGGGTTAAAACTCCTGTGTTCAGAATTGATCTACTGTGTAGTTCTAGAGCCAGTGCTTTTCTTCTGTGTTATATTTCTCCTTTTGAGATGAAAATAGCTATAGCTACTTTGTTAGTTGTTGCAGAGTGCAAATTATCTGTAAAAGAGTTTCAACTGCTTTGAGTCAGTTGAATTATTCATTCTTAGCCGTTTTTGATAATCTTAATGGGGGATTTTTTTTGTTACTTACTTGGTTTTTGTCCTATTACTATTATATCAGGATATGGAGCTAAAGGGCTGTGATCCCAGAGTTCTTGAATGGCTCTTCTGGTTCTATTACCTATTAAGTCTCTAATTGTCTTTAATTTATTTTTGTGTCTGCTCAAATCAGTTAAGTATGTATTGAGATTGTCCGCTGCTGTTGATTATAATAATATTGTAGTGCTTTGAAGGCAGAAAGAATTGGTAGAAGTTGAAATATGGTTTCATTCTCAGTACTCTCTCTTCACAGACATCCCCCAGTTCTCTTCTTGATGTTATCATCTCTTGGCATGCCATTCTTTTTTTTTTTTTTTTTTTTTTTTTTTTTTTTTTTTTTTTTTTTTTTTTTTTTTTGTATGTGGGTAGTTCCCTGGCTAGGAATCGAACCCAGACCGCAGCGCTGACAGCACCAGCGACGAAGCCTTAAGCCACTACACCATCAGGGAACTCCTGCCATTCTTTTTAATGATGCTGGTGACTGTTAAGGTAGACTAAATGGTTGAGCTATTCTAAAGAACTAAAATAATTTCCTATAATCCTGAGTCTCTTGATAAGTCATACTTCTTAATGAAATGTGCTTTAGGATGTACCCTTCTTAGTTCTGGAAAATTGACGATGTTGTTCAGTTTTTATTGAGCCATTATTTATCAAGATAATTTCTTTTTCTCTGCTGAGTTTTTAGTGTGTTAACTTTTGCCAGAGATTTTGCAACTGCTTATTGAAGGTTTAGCCATGATGGCTATACTATGTAATGTATATGGAATATGAAGGAAGGAATTTAGAAAAATTGTATAGTGAATCTAGTAGAACAAATGATTCTACTCGTATATGTTGATATCTCTGAAAAGAGAAAGAAACTGTGTAGTAATCTTTCTATTCACTCTTTGATGTTCAATAAATTATTGCCATAGTGAGCCTTAAAAGTAATGATGAGAGAGTATAGGAAAGAGGATTGGTGGGGCCTCAGGTGTTCCTAGTCAGAGGTCCTGATTCTTTTCTCTTTTTCTTTCCTTATTATATCCATTTGTCAGAAGAGTAAGGAACTCTATTTTGTTCTAGATTGTCTAAGGAAGTACCTGATATGGGATATTAATGCTGTGTAATTGTGTGAGATCATGGGAGACAATCAAAAATGTTCCAGTCTTCATTAATTGAAGTGTACATTGTTCGATGGAAAGTATATCATAAATTAAATAGGCTTAATAAAATAAATTGAAATTACTGGGGAGAAGTTGCGTCCACTGGCAATCCTTAATCTGAAAAAAATTTTAATTTTTTGGCCTAGAGGTCCATTTAAAAAGAAATAGCATTACTTGATTGGCCCTTCATCCCAATTAATAATTTTAACTTCGATAAATCCTGATTTCAGAGTTATGACTAGTCACATCTTAGCTTTTCCCCTTGCTGGTTAATTGGGGTGCTGGGGTTAATCTAAATTAAAACTTAAACTAATAGAGGTCAGCAAGGCAGCTGAAACACCTGAGTGAAACAAATGGGGCTGCCAGGCGCAACTTTATCTTGGCTGTTTCCCAAGAGGGAAGTGGCAGCAAATTGGAGTTGTTTCAGCCTTCTGTAAAGGTGAATGATGGGTGACACTTGTTAATGTACAGCATCTCCGGAAGCATTCCAGATTGCTTTGCTGCTGTACCAACTGCTGCCATCCATACACAGTCAGTAGGAACTGGACCAGTTGCCAACATCTGGCAGCACAGCAAGGAATGGGTGCAAGTCTTGAAACCCCGCAGATTCTAAATATGGTGCTTAGAACTGTGCAGGCTTTAATCACTTACCACTCCTTGGCAGCAGGCTGCGACAGCTTATCCTAGCCTCGTACATCACATCCGACATCTGCTGAGCCGCAAGGCAGCTGCACATTCATTTTCTTTTCTTGCCTTTTCTCTTTGCCTCCTATTCCTCTTCTTCCCACTTCCCCCCTCCTCCCTTCATTTTCCTCCCCTCCCCAATATGCTTCTTGGGAGAGATGATCTGTAAAGATTACTGCTTCATTGTGAGCAAGTAATTGTGGTGATGCCAGGCCCTTGACAGACACAAGGTAGCACCTGTTCTGCTGACCTGGTTAATTTCTTCTGTTGAGTGGGATTTGCCAGAGATTGGAGCTGAAGCCAATTCAACGATAAGACTAAAGAAAATGGCTATGTATGTTTGCTGTCACCTCCCAATTAAATTGGCTTCATAAAGTGCTCTCGTTTATTTGTCAGCGTAGTAAGCCTGAGCTAAGTGTTGCATTCAGAAGTGTTACAATGTATTACAATGGGCTTGTGAGTTTTCATTTGTGTGTGTTTTTTTATGTGGTCATATGAAAGAAAGAGCTGGATGGTGAGTGTAATACATTTCGCCTTTTTTTTTAAAAAACCATACTTGATGCCAGAATCTTTGGGTCGGTGTTTTGTGAGGAAGAGATTATAGCCACATTGAATTTTAATGTTTCATTGTAGAGGTTTAAAGGCTTACTTGGTTAATTCAGGTGTCACGAGGCTGTGTAAATGCCCTAACTACTGAGAATGTTGTTCAGGGTCAGAACACACAACACACACACATACACACACACACTCACACACTCACACACTCACTCACATTCACTCACACCCTCACTCTCTTTGTTTCATATTGGACTTTAAGTTACTACAATTAAAAAAGATCTGTATTATTTAATAAAAGTATAAGTATCTATATATGTATATGTATGTTTACATACATATACATAGAGAGGGCTACTAAATAGTATCAGGTATCATAAGCAGTCTTATCATTATTGAGCTAAAAAGAGTCCTACAGGAAACTGATCCTGAGAAGTAACTTTCTGAAAGTTATGTAGTAAATGGTACCTCTAGTACTTGATCTCAAGACTTCTTAGACCAAGTCCTATTCTTTCCATACCTTTATTTCTTAAATAGTTCATTCTTGAGCCATAACAAGTCTTCACTATAGTATTACAGTCCACAGTTCGTAAATAAATAAGCTCCATTTTCTTAGAACTAGAAGAAATATTATGTGTTAGAAAGTAATTTTTTCCTTAAAAGGCAAATGATTTATTGTACTTCTCTTTCTTAGCAATTCTAATGAAAAAAATTAGCTTTATAGTTGTGTGACTGGTTTGTTTGGAAACCAGAATTGCCGAAAGCTTGAAGTATACCCAATGGAAAAGATTTTATGAGGGAGACTGTTCACCTGCTGCAAGCATTGCCATTACTCCCAAATGGAATTAGTTTGCATTTGGCCTATTTCTTGTCAAAGCTCATCCCTAAAGACGATTTCACAAAACGTGAAGGTTGTAAATGACCGTGAAGGATGAGCCATCAGAAATGTTTTCAGTATCTATTTTTCATTGTCATGATTCTATTTGCTTCTTTTTAACATTAATTTCTTTTTGTTGTCTATATCACCATTTAAAGTTTTTCTTTTGTTTTGGCTTGATTTTTTTCCATTATCAGTTGAACTTTGATTTGATATACCTGAATTCTTAAAGAATTGAAAAAGGACTAATATTTACTGAGCACTAGTTATGTGCCAGCTCCTGGACTAATTAGATAAGAACTCAAGATACATCTTTACTTAATCCTCACAAGATCTCCATACTGAGATATGACTACACTTAATAGTACTCTATAGAAAGTGACTGGTTTTATTCTTCTTATATCCCAGACCTCAAACTAGTTTCTTGTCACTTCACGAGGAATTTTGTTCTGAAAGGACTAATGAGTTTAGATATTGACAGATCAATACCTGGATTTCTAAGGATTCATTAAGATTTTGTATGTTGCTTCTCTAGCTGTATTTAGTTTTGATCTGGTTTGTCTTGTCACTTTGAATTTAACCAGGAGTGTCTAAAGAAAGGCATAATAGGTTTTGTCTCTTGATGACCACTTTGATGGGTTAAATTTCTCCTTTCATTTGCCATCAGGACATGTCTATACCTTGCCACATGCTGAACTTTTGTATCCAAGACATGTGATAATGCCATAAACAAGTAATTACTAATTTGGTTAACTATTAAAAAGTTGATAATGTTAAGAAACAGAGAAGAGGCAAACTTTCTGATAAGATGGTTTACATTAATTAAATTGGTGACTGATTAATATGGACAGTTGATGTCTTGGTTTTAATTGTATGCATTTAGATCTTAGTGTGAATAAGAGATATCTAAAGCCATTTTTATAGTTAATGGCAATGCGAGGTCTGACAGTTAAGTTCGCAAACTTGCCACCGTGTATTTACACTGGCAGCACTGTACAAACAACTTGGTATTATTTCATAATCTTGATATATCTGTGTCTCAGGCTGTGTTTGTGTCGATGTGGTATTGTCTTACTGAGTGGCGTTCATTACCGTTGTGTGTTTTTGTGTGCCGTCGTGAGAATGTTAGAGCTTGAATTAGAGCAACAAACAAACATTAAATTTCTTGTTAAACTTGGCAAGAGTGGAAGCAAAATCAGGATGAGTTAGTCCATGTTTATGGAAATAATGCCATGAAGAAAATGGCAGTGTACAAATGGACTAAACGTTTTTCTGAGGAGAGAGAAAGCATCACTATAAAGAGAAGTCAAGGCTGCCAATAACAAGCAGAACTGATAAAAACATTGCAAAAATTTGTCAAATTGTGCATCAGAATTGTCAACTGACTGTGAGAAGCACAGCAGACCAAGTAAATAAACATCAATAGAGAAACAGGAAAATCTTAACTGAAAATCTTGGCATGAGAAAGGTGTGTGCAAAAATGGTCCCAAAGGAGCTCACCAATGAACAAAAGCAAAGGAGAGTTGAAGTTTGCCAAGACCTTTGGAGAGGCAAGACAATGTTTGGGGCCGTGTAATCATGGGTGATGAAACATGGGTGTACCAATCCAACTCTGAAACAAAGTGTCAAAGTGCACAATGGAAGTCAGCCAATTCTCCATGACCAGAGAAGTTCTGTCTGCCCAAATCAAGAGTCAAAACAATGTTGCTAACCATTTTTGTTACCGGAGGGCTTGTTCAATTTTGAATTTGTACCAACTGGACAAATAGTCAACCAAGTTTACTATTTGAAAGTGCTGAAAAGGCTGCGTGAAAAAGTTAGATGAAAACGACCTAAGGTTCTTGTCAACAACCCATGGCTCTTGTATCACAACAGTGCACCAGCTCACAGACTGTGAAGGAGTTTTTAGCCAGTACGCAAATAACTGTATTAGAACACCCTCCTACTCAACTGATCTGGCCCCCAATGAGTTTTTTCTTTACCCAAAAATAAAGGAAATATTGAAAGGAGGACATTTTGATGATGTTCAGGACATCAAGGGTAATGTGACGATAGCTCTGATGGCCATTCCAGAAAAAGAGTTTCCAAAATTGCTTTGAAGGGTGGATTAGGCTCTGGCATCATTGCATAGCTTCCCAAGGGGAGTACTTCGAAGGTGACCACAGTGTTATTCTATAATGAGGTACTTAGCACCTTTTCTAGGATGAGTACCATTGTACAAGTCAGACCTTGTATAGTGTTACATTCTTTCTTTTGACATGTATCTTTCCAGTGGTTCAGTTGATGATTAATAATATATTTTAAAGTTTAATTTGAACCTGCTCCTTTTTTAAAATTAATTGTTGGAAAACAGATACCTTCTCAGAGTAGTATTTTATATTTAGTTTTATTTTAAAATGTTGTTTAAAATATGAAGTGTAGATAGTGTTTCTTAAAAATTTGGTAAAATTTATTACATGTAGACCTTTATGATGATTTTAGAGAGAACATACATATTAACTACATAAATTTGAAAATTGAAATTATGGTTAAAGGTATAGCAGAGAATTAATCAGTTAAGTTTCTTGAGGTATAGTAAAGGTGTGAAGGAAAAACAAACTTAAACCAAATAAATACCAATGTCCAATTAAGTCCCAGTTTTAATGATTATAAGATTATTTTTTATACCATGTGTAAGAATTTTATTTGAGATACATGTTGGTCTCTGTGCTGCCATTGTCCATCTGTCGGTGTTTAGACCCAGATACAGCATCCGTATTGGCATTTGATTGCTAGTGTGGATTCACTGTTGTGGACTGCAGAGGATAGGAGGCCAAAAGCCACATTTTAAATGCAAGGTCTAGGAATTTCATCAAACAACAGCATCAAGGGAAGGTACACATGACTGGCCCTCATTTCTTTCGGTTTCCTTGCTTTAAAAAACATCAGAGCATGACTTCAGCGCTACTGCTTCATTTAAACAGAGGTAAAACCCCAGAACAAAGCTTAAAACAGTACATTTTAGGAGCCAGCTAGGAAAGAGATAAGAATTGGCTTAGAACTACTGAAGAAATTTTTTCAAACGCAAGTGGTACCATAGGAGTTTGTTAGGCAAATATGTGGCCAATGCCTTTTCTGTATTAATAAGCATAATCTCAGCTGGCTGAGTATAAGTTAAACACAGGAGTCTAACAGTATTTTAGTTGCCCCAAGTGAAGAATTTGGTGCTGCGCAAGAAATGGGGAACACTACCTATTCACTAAAGTAGGCATAATGTCTTCTTATTAAATCACATTCAATGTGTAGTTCTTGTAAAGAAAGTTATAGGGACAATGTTTTGGCATAAAAAGAGGAAGTTGATAAGCATCTTTAAAACTATGTGTATTGTGGATCTAGAATTAGAACATAATAACTTTAAAGTTGGATAGTATCTTTGAAGACCATCAATTCCAACTATCTTTTTATAAACTGGAGCCTAGGAAGTAAATGACTTAGGATCACCCCACTTGTTGAGTTAGGACACTGAAAGGTAAATGTTTTTGTTCCCAATTTGATTTTCTTTCCAGCATGTTAATGCTGCCTTTTGATCTAACATGTTCAGAAATCCATGTGAGAGTTTCCTTTTCAGATTAATATCTGTTTTAGGAAATTGGTGATCCAGTGTATCTGTTTTCACTCCGACAATTTACATGTGTCTCTTGTGCACTTATGAACTTCATTCAATTAACATTTATTATACCAGATGCTAGGCTTATAAAGACTAATAAGACAAAATCACTGCCCAAGGAATTTGTGTTGTCTAACAAGAGTAAGGTTCTCTGCAATTTTGTATCATCACGTAGCTCCTCTTTAAGAGTATGACTTTATTAAAATTTAAGTGGAGAAAATAAATGGTAAAAGAGAAGAATCATATCCTTGATATAAAAACATCCATGCAATTCTGTAGTATTGTCTTATCACAAATATGCCTGAAGTGTTTATTAGCACACTGCTTTTTCCTTCAACATATATTTCTAATTCCTAAAGTCTTATGATCTAATTCCTAAAGTCATTTTTCCATAACCTATAAAAGGCCCTAAGAGATGCTGTTAGATATAAGTTCTGGATAATATAAATTCCTAATTTTCCAAAACTATAGTCATTGTTAGAAGACAGATTGAGATGCTGGTATCCACTGAAACTTATTTCAGGTTAGAAAAGCCTTCAGGTTGATGATGAATATTTGAGGGTTTACTTGCTATGACCTACTTTTGTGTATTTCTGAAATTTTCTGTAATAAAATGTTAAGAAGAAGGAGAGCTTTTAGATTTCTTTCTTCCTTCCATTCATTCATTCAATAAATAGTTTAGTTCCTAATATGTATTTATTGAGTAAACTACTGTTCTAGGCTGCACTGTTTAATGCAGTAGCTACTAGTTAGATGTAGTTGTTTAAATTTAAGTTAACTAAACTATAATACAGTTAAAAATTTATTTCCTTAGTCATACTAGTCACATTTCAAGTACATGTGCTAGTGGCTACTGTATTGAGTAGTGCAAATATAGAACATTTCTATCATCACAGGAATTTCTATTGGAGCTCTAGTAGGGGCTGGAAGAAAGCAAAATCCTGCTCTCATGAGCTTTAATTCTAGTTTAGAGATAGGATGAAAAGAGGAAATACATTGTGGTACTGCTGTAGAAAATTATAAAATGGGGTATAGGTGAGGAGAGTATTGGGGTAGGCATGGAATGGTTACTGTTTTTATATAGGATGTTCAGGGGATAAGGTAATATTTGAGCAGAGACCTGAAAGAAGTGAACAACAGAGTCATGCTGGTATCTGGAAGAAGAGTGTTGGGGACAAAGGAATGGCAAGTGCAAAGGCTCTGAGACACACAAAGACTAGTGTGTTTTAGAAAAATCAAGGAGGCCAGTGTCACTGGAGTGGAGTAAGCAAGAATGATTGATAGAGGAGGAAGTCAAAGAGATGATGCAAGGCCAGGTCCTGAAGGACCTTGTTGGCCACTGTAAGACTTTGGCTTTTACTGTGACTAAGGTGGGAAACCATTAGAGGGTTTTGAAGAAGGAGTGACATAATTGGTGATATTTTAAAAGAACCACTCTGATGGCTGTGTTGAGAATAAACTATTGGGGATTGGTGATATTTTAAAAGAACCACTCTGATGGCTGTGTTGAGAATAAACTATTGGGATGCAAGGTGGCAAACAGGAGACAGGAAACTCAGGTCATAACCCAGGCAACAGATGATGGAAGCTGGGATCAGGCTGGTTTTGGAGGGAGTGCTGAAAAGTGGTTAGAGTCAGAATTTATGTTGAAAGTTGAACTGACAGGATTTGCTAATGGATTGCATGTAGGGTATGGAAAGAGAAAAGTCCAGGCTGACTTTGAGGTTTTTGGTCTGAGCAACTGAAAGCATGAAGTTGCCATTACTGAGATGGGGGAAAACAGGGAAACTAGTTTGGAGGAAAAATCTGGAACTCAATTTTGGTTATATTAAAGTTTTTTTTTTTCTTTTGCGTGGACCTGTGTTAGCTTTAATTATTTTGATTCCAAATTGGTTATATGAAGTTTAGGATACCTCTGAAACATTCATATGGAGTTGTTGAAGAGGTAGTTATTACGGATGATGGAGTTCGTGGGATGGTCTGGGCTGAAGGTATGAATCTGATCACTTAGGGAATGAAGGTAGAGAGAAAAAGAGAAGAGATTCAAAGCTTAAGTCCTGGGACATTCAAACTTTTAGAGGTTGTGAAGATGGAGGAACCCACAAAAGTAATTGAGAAGGAGCCATCATTGAGGTAGGAGAGAATACAAGAAGAGTGATATCCTTGGTTCCATGTATGAGTCTTTCAAGAAGGAGGGAATCCAGTATAATTCTGATACCAAAACCAGGCAAAAACATCACAAGGAAAGAAAATGACAGACCAATATCTCCTATGAATATAAATGCAAAAGTTAACAACATACTAGCAAACTCGATCCAGCAACACATAAAGATTGTTGTAAGAGTATATACCATGACCAACTGGGATTTAGCCCAGGGGTGTGAATATTGGTTTAACATAAAAAACATCAATTAATATAATATACCATATTAATAGAATAAGGCCAGAAACCAATAACCATCTATTATCTTAATAGATGCAGGAAAAACATTTAATTACCTTTCATGATAAAAACACTCAGCAGAGTAGGTATAGAAGGGAACTTTCTAATCTGATAAAGAACATTTGTGAAAACCTACAAGTAACATCCTTCTTAAGATGAAAGGCTGAGTGAATAGTTTCCTTTAAGATTAGGAACAAGGCAAGGATACCCGCTCTTGCCACTGATACTCACTGTTGTACTAGAGGCTCTAACTGGGGCATTTAGACAAGATAAAGAAATAAAAGGCATCTACGTTGGAAAGGAAGAAGTAAACGTATCTCTTATTTGCAGATGGCATGATACTATATATAGAAATCTTTTAAAGAAGAAAGTGATCTAGTAAGATAAGAACTGAGAATTGACCATTTTAGCAATGTGGAAGTCATTGGTGAACTTCACAAAAACTGTTTTGGTAGAGTGATGAAATGGGTTCAGAAAAGGATGGAAGGAGAAAAATTGGAGACAGTATAAATAACTCTCGAGGAGGTTTGCTGTAAAGGGAATAGAGAAATGGTTCAGGAACTGGAAGGGGAAGTGGAGAATCAGAGTTTTTGGTGTTGTTTTGTTGTAAATAGATGCATTTTGTATACTGTTTTTTTGCTGATGGAAATGATCCAGTAGAGAGGGGGAAATGGATGCTACAGGAAAGAGGTGAGAATTACTGGTGAGTACGAAAGTAGAGAGGTCTAATGGAGAGTTCATCCATTGATATTGGAGGGAAGGCAGGGTATCTGGGTACAGTTGCAAGTAGATACGGAATGAGAACCTGTGGATGTTCTCATCTGAGTGATTTACTATTTTATGAATTAAGAAGCCAAGAGTGAGAAGATGTGACAGGGGCTGGGCATTTGAGAAAAGAGAAGGTATAGCAAAATCACCTAAGAGGGTGGGAGAATAAATGGATGGGGAAAATAGTGGAATTGTCTGGCAGCACTAAAGACACATATAAGGTAGTGGTAATGGTTTTAAAATGAATGAGACCTGTTCACGTGACCTTGTCTTTTTCTTTTTTTTTTTTTTTTTCAAATTTATTTTTATTGTTAGACTTATTGGGGTGACATCTGTTAGCAAGGATTACATAGGTTTCAGGCATACAATTCCACGGTGCATTGTCAACTTGTTGTATAATAACTTCACCACCTAATGTGACTTCTCTGTCCATCACCTTATATTTAGCCAGTTTAGCTGTGTGGATGCAGTTACTGAGATGTAACATGGTTCAGGGTTCTGCCAGGGAAGTACAGGTACATAATCACTTATTTACAGTTCTGAAATTTTAAAAAGTTCTGCAAACTTAGTTTTCTGTTTGTTTTGGTAAGTTTGATAAACCATTGTGGTGGCAACATCTGACCCAAATGGTCATGATGCTATATGAACTTATACGGCCTTTTTTTTATTCCACTCAGTGGGAATATTAATGTATTTTGCTGCAGAAAAATTAATGTGTTTGACTTTGGGGTGTTGCCCCAGACTTCACTGGGGCATTTATGCTTTTTTACCTTCCTAAAATCCTAAAAACTCTGAATTCCAAGACACATCAGTCCCCAAGGGGTTGTGGATCTGTGTGATAAAGAGACAGCATGCAAGGGAGTTGAGGGCGTATACCAGGAGTGATTATCCTGATGGACTGTGGGATCGAATCCACCCGAGTAAGGGGGAAATGTCAGGAGAGGAGTGGGGGTGCCAAAAAGGAGACAGGATCAATGGGTTATTGATTCTGGTGGGGCCTGAAGAATTACTGGCATCTGAGTGCTAGAAAGGCCGACTAAGGTTTGTTCCAGCTGGGCCTTTAATCCTTAAAGGCCATAATTACAGAATACTCATTAATATAACCCTTTTGGTTTCTTTCTTGTGAATTCTCTTTAGTAAAATCTTCTCTAGTTCTGAATGACTTTCTCTTAATTATTTTAATACAAATGATATATTGTATGGTGCCATTAAAAGAAATATTGCCAAAGAATGTCCAGAAATAGTCAGTGGTTCAGTTGGTAGCCCAAAGGACATATAACCCCTCTCTCCACCTTTATATAGATAGAAAAAAGAAAGATACACACCAGGGCATCTTCTGGTGAGTAGGGGGCAGAATACTGGAAATGGGGACTGTTGAAAATTCTAAAAAAATAGCACTTTCTGTACATGGTTACTTTTGGTATTGATTGGGAAGAATGGCTTAATGCAGTCACTTAGCCCTTATAAATTCTTTTTATATGTATGAAAAAGAAAGGAGACGCAAATTGGCAAAAAGCAGTTCCTTAGCATTCACATTGCCCAATTCTTACTCTGTCTTCACACATCAGGGTCTAATACTGATAGTGATTTACTTACACTTCTAGTTAATAATTGGACAATGGAGACACTATATATCATGCCTAATGGAATATATGGGGTCTGGTGAGAAAGTTTTCTGTTTTGACTAATAAATTTTAACCCAGTGGCCAAACTTAGTGAAATATTATGGCCTTTGAAATGTTTTAGAACTTGTGCTGAGAAAACAGTCTTACTTTATTTGGTGAATGAATTTATCATCCCTTCCAAACCACAGCCCTTAGCTCTAGCTCTGAAGTGGAGGCTGAATCAGACAGTGGAAAAACTAATCAAATCCTAAAAGACCAAGGGCAGTGAGGCAGAGTTAGGCTGGCTTTTTCAGTGGTAGCGGCTGGCTCTACATTTTTAGTAACCAAAATTGAGTTATTTGTAATTTTAGTATCAAGATGCAGTTGGATTTTATTCACATACCCTGGTTTCCCTCTGTTCTTCCCTATATTGTTTTTCTTGTAAATATTGTCCTTGCAGAAGTTGGATATTTTTTATCCTTGATCACAAGATCCAGAAGACTGCTTCCTACTTAACTTTTTTGTTTTAGAAATATTACTGAATAATCACTGCATGAAAGGCAGTGTGCAGAGTTCTGTGGAAAGTGGCAGTTTGGCCCAGACTATACCCTGCCCTTCAGAAGCTTACAGTCAAGGAAAAGAGATGACATAAACAAACAACCAGAAGGCTTGGTGAGGGGGTGCTGAAGAATTCAGAAGAGAGAGAGATTAAAAACAGTTTGGGGTGATTAGAGAAAGCTGCAGGGAGGAGGAGATGGCATTTGATCTAGCCCTTCAAAGAAGGGTAGGTAGGATTTTAGATAGGATGAGATTGACGGGGAGTGCTTCTCGGTAGAGGGAATTGTGTGATCATAGGATAGTGGTTGCAAATCATGAAAGGAGAATAACAGTTGTTCAAATTGGGTAAATGATAATGGAGAAGATCACTTTTGCTCCTGTTTATCATGGTCTACTTTAGAAAAGTCTTGCAAATAGTAGCATACTTTTCAAGTATTAACTCACCATTTTTGTGAATTATCTATGCTTTTTACATTTTCTTCCTTCCATTTTGCTTTTCCTTCATTTACTATCTGATTTGTTATCTGCTGTTGAAAAATCAGTAGAAAGGAAAATTGAATTATTGTATTTATTCATTGTTAACAGTTTTGGTGATTTAGCTATGGAAGGTGTTGAATTTTTTGTCCCAAATGGGGTTTGGGGATTATCTATGAGTATTATTATCTGATGTTGACAACATTTCTATTTATTGAATACTTACATTTTGGTAAATGCTTTACTATTATCATCTTTTAAAATCCCTAATCAACTTTATGAGGTATGATTATTACCACTATATGGATAAGGAAATTGAGTTTCAGAAAGGCAAAATAACTTGTCACAAATTACACAGCTAGTAAGGGACATAACTAGAATTCAAAACCCAGATATGTCAGATTCCTAAGCCATGGCATTATACTGACTCGCTGGCCAATACTTACAGTTACATTGAACCATGCAGCACACATACTCATGTAGTTGAAAACTCATATTTAGAAGCATTAAATCTTAGAATACAGGAGATGGAAATCTGCAACTGGGATTTAACAAACCAATTTTTTAGGTAGAAGATATTTAAAATTAATTCAGATCTTTAATACAAAAATATCAGGACACCTTTCTTGCATTAAAGGACCAACTCAGAGATATTACAGAAAGGATTAGGGTATGGGGTGGTGATCAGAGGAAGCACAAAAGATTTGTCTCCTCTCTTCTTTCCCTGAGAAGAACCAACTTTTTCCTTTGGGAAATGAGACCCAAGAAGAGGATAGATCATTTTAACAGTAAGAGAATGAGAATTATTCATTCAGGGTATTATATAATATGATTCCTTTTGTTTAAAAGCAATGACATGGAGAGAGAGAGAGAGAGAGAGAGAGAGAGAGAGAGAGAGAGAATGTGTATGATACAATAAACAAAAATTTAATCTTTTCTCCTAGAAATGTTTTTTCCTTCTTATGTACAGGGCTGTCCAGAAAAAAATCCAGCTGTAAATGCCTCTATTTTCCATGTTATATAGCTAGATACTTTCCGAACAGCCCTTGTATTTTGTTTTTCCTCATGTACAATATATTCCTCCTTTAGTAGGCCAGTGCAAGGGATAGAATGGTACATACAGTCAGGTATACTCTTTGTTCTCTGTGAAGCATAGTCACCTACTGAGGAAAGTAGACATTAATCAAGTAATCCACTAATAAAACGTAAATTAAGTACAAGAAAAACAGAGTGTGTATACAAGGGCTGTCTGGGGAAAATCCAGCCATAAATGTCTCTATTTTTCATATTACATGACTGGATAGTTTCTGGACAGCCTTCGTGTATTGAGGGGGTGCATATAAGAAAGATTTCTCTGACAAAGAGATGGTTAAGCTGAGATTTAACAAACTAGTAGAGGGGGAGGTGGGATGTAAGTAGGTAAAAAAGGGCTCTGGTGGGAATGAGCCTGGGAACATTTCAGGTACAGAGAAAACACTGGTGGGACTGGAGCATGGAGGTAGAAGGCTAGCCTGGAGAGGTAGGTAGATAAGGCACCAGGTTGTGTTAGGCCTTTAGGTTGCAATATGAATTTTATCTTTGAAATATTTACATTTTGAAAATATTACTCTGACTGTAATGAGAAAAGCAAAATGGAGGAGGGGCAGGAGTAAATGTCAGGAAATCATACTAAAGCAGGTCTGTTTTATTCGTCATTGTTTTCCCAGTGTACTCAATAAATATTTATAGAATGAATGTAGAAAATAATAGCCTATACTAGGGTACAGGCAGTGGAGATAGAAAAATATGGACAGGTTCTTGAATTAGTGGATCACATCTATAAGACTTGTAGATAGATTCTGAGATACTGAGCATAAGGGAAAGGAATTCCAGGGATAACTTTTAAGTCATTGAAACCTTGAAAATAGAATGACACTTGGGGAAAGTATATGGAATAAGAAGAAAAGAAAGCTTGGAACTGAGCCTTGAGGAATGTTAGCATTTAATGTTTGGGTAGAGGAGTTGGCTGAATATGGAGCAAAATAAGGGAGGTGCCTCAAAGATTCCAAGAAAAGAATGTTTTAGGAAGATGAGAATGTCAGTGTCACTTGCTGCTTTGAGTTTAGTAAGGTGAGTCATGACAGATATCCATTAGACATGGAGATCTTGAGTTCTTGGCACGAGTTGTTTCAGTAGAACATGGAGGCAGAGGAATGAGTGGGCAATATAGAAAAGAAACAGAGAAAAAAATAGTTACCTATGGGGAATGGGTCATTTTGTGGCAATTTTATACTATGGGCATATATAGTAACTCCTTCCCAGCTATTTGAAATTATATTCTGTGTGGACTTATTTTTTGTATACTTCAAATGTAGTATATATAAATTGCATATTTGGGTATAATTTGTGACTGGAGAGTTGAGAACAGCAACAACAAAAAAGGTGATAAAGCAGAAGGAAGAGCAGAAATAAATATATTTTCACTAAGAATTCTTGTGAGAACTAGAGAGGAAGCTGAGGAAAGAGTAAACCCAAGCCTTGTGAGTCTACTATCTCTCAATGACAGAGGGGCAGAAACACATGTAAGAGGATTTGACTGCATTTCTTTCACATGCTCTCTCTGTACTGGGGAGGGAGTTTGAAAAATCCTGACTCAGCAAGGCTAAGTAAGTTAAATAGTGGGTGCCCCAAGCTTTCTCCTATCTCAAACATCTGTGGCTATGAACCAAGGAAGCCTGAGAAGTAGAATCAATAACTGTATGTCACATATTCAGAAATCCAGGGAATATGTGGTCATAAAACCAAATGCTTTAGAAATTACTTAGCTTTTAGACAAGAGTTCCAAAACAGTTCAATGGGGAAAAGAATAATCTTTCAGCAAATGGTACAGTTGGATATCCATAGGCAAAAACATGAAGTTGGACCCCTACCTCGCACCATACACAAGTTTACTCAAAATGGATCATGGATCTAAATAAGAGCTAAAACTATAAAACTCTTATAATAAAACATAGGAGTAAGTCTTTACAGAATGGGAGTTGATAAGGGACTGGTATCTAGAAGATATAAAATATTCTTCCAACTCAGTAACAAAAAGACAACCTAATTAAAGAATGTGCAAAGCATCTGACTAGACATTTCTCTGAAGAAGATACACAAATGGCCAGTAAGCACGGGAAGATGTTCAACCTCATTACCATCAGGGAATTAACTGCAAGCCAAAACCATAATGAGATAATACTTTATACCCAGTAGGATGGCTATAATAAAAAAGTCAGATAATAACAAATGCTGACAAGGATGTAGAAAAATTGGACGTCTCAAAACACTGCTAGTGGGAATGTAAGCTGGTGCAGTTACTTGGGAAAACAGTCAGGCAGTTCCTCAAAATTTCAAACATAGGGTAACTACATGCATGACCTAGCAATTCCACTCCTAGGTATATACCCAAGAGAAATGAAAGAATATGTACACAAAAGAATCTGTAATGAATGCCTATAGCAGTATTATTTATTAGTATAATAGCCACAAAGTAGAAACAATTCAGATGTCCCTCAACTGATGAATGGATAAACAAATATGGTATAATCCATACAATAGAATATTATTCAGCCACAAAAAGGAGTGAAGTACTGATATGTGTTACAACATGAGTGAACCTTGAAAACATGTTAAATGAAAGAAGCCTGTCATAAAAGGCCATATATCATATGATCCATCTGTATCATATCAAATGACCAGAATGGACATATCATAAAAACAGAAAGGTTAGTGGTTGGTTAGTGTCATGAGGGCATGTGGCTGGAGTACACTGGGGATGACAGCTAATAAGTCTAGGGTTTCTTTTAGGTGTGATGAAAATGTTCTAAAAATTAAATGTGGTGATGATTCCATAGCTTTGAATTTACGAAAACACACTAAATTATGTACATTTTGAATGGGCGAATTGTATGGTAAGTCAATTATACCTCAGTAGAGCTATTAACAATTATTTGGCATTATCACAGCAAATCAAAATACAGGTCATTGGTATTATTTTTAGTGTGTTGCCGTGTTAGGGGGAACAGAAAAATTTGTAAGAGTTTCAATCAGTATATCCTTGATCCACCTGCCCTTTCTTCCCCTGTGGGAGTTACAAATTTTCTCAGTGTGAATTTGGAGACTGGGAGGATTTTTCAAAAACACTCTTCTCTGGACATTGCCAAATAAAGACCGACAAATTCTTCTTCTTGGGTTCTCCATTATTGAAGGAATGTTACGATACTATGGTGCTGAGAAGTCCTGGAGGGTAAAAACTTCCCATACTTTGTTTTTTTTTTTTTTCTAATTAGTTGCATAGTTTTAAATAATATATTTATATTACTGTCAATTTATCAATTTTTGTCATATGTCAAATCATCTCTAGACTTCCCATTGCAGTAGTGAGGCCCTAGCTCTCCTATCTACCACCCTCCCGCCCCCTACCCTTTAGTTCTTCACTCTACTAGCTTACTTATTGTCACAGTTTTGTGAAAACAAGTCAGTGTTTACAATATTATGACTACATAGATATTGTTCACAAGTTATGTACTGTGATTGTATTGTCTTACAAATTTGGTTTTTTCCTAGAGCTTTTAAAAGATTTGCTTAATTTTCTATGTACTCTTGATATTTTTCCCCCACATACTCAGGATTCCTTGACTATATACGAGGGCTGTCTGGAAAGTATCTAGCCATGTAAAATGAAAAATAAGGCATTTATGGTTGGATTTTTTCTAGACAGCTCTCGTATGTATAACCTGTCACTTTCCCCTCCTTCTGCCTTGTCCCCTGGATACCTCCCTCCTAGAGTTCCCTGGACTTGGTTCCTTTCTGGAATGGCCTCTCTCTGGGTCTCTGCCATCTGTAGTCTTGGGACTTGCCTTCACTGCTTTCCTGAATTAGACCTGTTTTCTAACATCTCATGTCTTTTTCTTGCTGTATGCTCTCATTTTATGGAAGCACATCTTCCTGTGAAAGAGTGTGTGGAAAGTAAATTGTTGAGTCCTTGCATGTGTGAAAATGTCTTTATGTAACTCTCATACTTGGTTAAACTTTGGCTGTGTATGGAATTTGAGGTTGCAAGTCATTTTCCTCAGAATTTTGAAGACATTGCTCAGTGCTCCTCTGGTATCTGCTATTGCTATTGAGATGTCTAATTCCATTTAGATTTTCATTCCTTAATGGTAGGGTGACTATATAATTTGCTGTCAAAACTGGGACACTTGAGGTGCTTGCCTAAAAGAATACTGGGACAACAGGCATAAACTTGGACTCCGGGGTGAACTAGGACATGCAGTCTCCCTCTTTACGTGTGACCTATAATAGTTTTTCTCTAATCTTTTAGGATCTTCTCTTTACTTCTAGTGTTCCACATTTCATGATGATGTATGTGTCTTGGGAAAGGTCTGTTTTTTCATTCCTTGTATTTGCTCTTTGTAGCTTTCTCTTGTCCATTGATTTTGGGAAAGTTTCATTGTTTTGTTTTGTTTTTTTAATAACATTTAGTCAGGTGTTTGACATTCTAGCTTGTCCTCTAAATGTTTTTCTTCTCTCACAAATAAGCCAAAGGGATCTTATCTTTTGCCTTTTTGTTTCATATCTGGTTTTCATTCATTTATCTTCCAGTAATATAGAAATTTAATTTTTTTCTATTTTGTGTTTCTGCTTTTACGCTTTTCTCACAGCATCCTGTTCTTATAAAAGTGTATCTTCTTTCACTTCTCTAAGGGTATTTATTCCCTCCCCGCTTCTTTCCTTCCTTCCTTCCTTCCATCTGTCCAAGGCTTCTATTGTTTTCCTTTTGTTTTCCACATTGCTTTCTTGAGTGCCTTTTTTCCTATTTGTTTTGGTCTATGTCTGAGGCTTTCCACAGATGCCAATGATCCTTAACTGTCTCTTCTTATTTAAGAGTAAGGCATTCAAAAGTATCTTTGATACCTGAGCAAAGTCTTTTGGCTCCTTTATAATAGTGCTGTGCACTTAAACCTCTTGGTTGGAATACTCTCAAATGTCAGAACTTGGAAATCTTGTTTTCTGGGAATAGCGGGGATCAACCATGCAGTTTCTCCAGAGAAGACTCCTTTGCTGTCCTGCCTAGGCAATTCTATATCTGAGTGTAGGGTGCAGGGAAGAGGAAGCAGAAGGTCCCAGAGCTTACCTTAGCACCTTTCCCTCAGACCTCAGCCAGCCTTCTGTGTCTCATATTTCTCAGTCTGGAGCTTCCGTGGCTCAATTTTTTCCAGAGAGTTAAACCCCCCACCCCCCCACCCCCCCACCCCCCGCCGTGAGAGGAGGTGGTGTAGAGGCTCTGTCACTTGTCTGTGTGGGATAATGGAGAAGCCCTAGTAGTTCTGCCCTCTCCCCCTCCCCCTTTCATGGTAACTGCTACTGCAGGAGCTCATCCTACAGGGATTGTGTAGGCCTAATTAGCTCCACCCTCACCTTTATTCCCTTTGGACACTTGAGTGATAACTTCCTTTTACTCCTCCATCTCCTGTCTTTGAAAAATTTATGAAAATCTGCTCTCATTAGCTCTCCCTTTCTCTTCTTTCTTGTGGGTTAATACATTTCTTTTATTTCTCTACTGTCTTTTAGAGGGGTTGAGAAGGGAGAAGAGATAAACTAATGTGTTCAATCTGCCATTTTTAACTGATTCTGGCATGCATTTTTCTAGGCATAGTATTATAAATGCTGATTAGATGCTGAATAGTACTGGCAATGCTATTCCTCATGTAGGTTGTTATGAGTTAAATAGGTTTTTGTGGGCTGATCTGGAAACCTAACGACATCTCTGATTTTCCCCAGAACGAGAGAAACAATCAAGCTTTTCTGAGCTAACTTCTCTGGAGAATTATAACAGACTAAAACAAAAATATTTCATACATCTCTCCATTTTCTGAGTCATATAGGAAATTACAAATATTGTGTCATCATTGTCAAAATTAAAGGCTCTAATAACTGTAACAGAAACCTGAATTTTAATGGAAAAGTTCATTCATAAAGTTAAGCTATAAAATTGAAGTAAATTTTTCAAGCAGTCCCCCTAAAAGCTTCATTATTTTTCAGCAATGTTTTGGAAAGCAGTTTCCTAATTAAATTTAAACCCAGCAATAATGATAGCTATGGAAAATAGCACTAGCTATGGGAATAGTTTACTTGTATTTTCTTATTCCTACCTTGCACACAACAGGGTCTTCTAAAACATTGGACTGAAACTAGACTTATCCAGATAGACCAAGAAAACTATCTTCCTAATCGTGAACGACTAACGAAGAGCTGTGCAAGGCACTTGGGTAGCAAAAGTATAACTGAGTTATGTAAAGTGCACAGAGTGCTTGAAAGTAAACGCTGTACCAACTGCGTGCTCGAGTTGCGGAGGCCCCTGCAAGTGTAATAGACCCACTGCAGTGTGCGGCTCCAATTTTCAGCATTCGGGAAAGGCATATGGGGCTTTCTTCCAGAGGATCACCCCTTTTGTGCTGGGGCATCCTTCCATGAGCCTTGCTCCCAGTGGCCATGACGGCCACAGTCTCAAGGGATCAGAGATGATTAGGAAAACCAGGAACAGTTGTTGTAATCTCTTCTGTGGTTGGAACAAGATGAGGGCAGTAAGATGCAGTCATTCCATTATTTTTCTTTTTATTTATTTTCTTTCTCTTCTTTCTCTTCTTCTTCTTGATTCTAAAAAAAATTGTTTTTACTAACCTTTCTTTCCCTCCCCCAACTTGCTTTTGACAGCATATTGACTAGGGACCAGAAGCCCATTTTTGCTTAGCCTTAAGGGCAGCTGTTTACAGAGTAGCAGTGTTACATGGGTTTACTGTGTCGTATGTCTGTGTAACACTGGATTTGGATCTTGTATTTAGCTGCCAGAAGTGACTGTGATGAAGTAGGAGAGATAAACTGATAGATTGGCTGCCAGAAAGATGTTGGGAATCAATCAGATAAACAGGCTAGAGAAATAGCTTGCTGTTTTCTAGTGATAATAAACCAGTGGCCTCTGGTCCCTGCATTTTTAAACGTAATTGCTATAGTAATAATGTCCAAAATAAGAAAATGAAAAAACATCACAGGCAGTTTTTTTAATTGTAATTGAGATATCTTTTTCCCTTTTGCAATAATGATTCATCTTAAAGGGAAATTATTATTTTTTATAAATCTGTTTTACTTCTTCCGGTGCCTATTTACATAAACAAATGAAAATGAAAGAGTGAACTACTTGCATAGGAATTTATTCTTCCTTCTCTATCTTCCCACAGACTTCAGCTATTTAACTTGGTGAAATATCTATATTGCCACCATGCCTTACCTACAAATAATTACTTATTTTTGTGAAGAAACAAGTTTTAAAGTCAAACCTGTAGTATTGACAGATGATTAGCAGGAACTAATTTATTCTGGTGTCTTCCCATAGATTTCTCTCAAAAGATTTTTGGAATTTTAATTTCTGTTGCTATTTTCCTGCATATAGCACTTATATAGGAGAGAGATGTAGTTTTATTATTGTAATTTAAAATTCTACTTTAATGTTTAACTTCTAAATTCATTGCTTCTCTTCACTTAGGACTTTAAGATGCAGTGGAAATTCTTATGTCTGTGTGGGAAATACAGATTTAGACTTGCGTGCAGTGGACTACCCAAGATTAAGAGGAGAACAGTTTAGAGGTTCCATGGAGTTAATTGTATAGGATGAGAGGCTGGTTCTCTGTGCTTGTATCTGCGGTATGCACATAGGACTTTTTTCTTTAGGTTTCCTCTTAAAATTATTGTGTCTGTGAATGTGTTGGTGTCATATATGATTAAATCACATAATAGTCAGCATGGTAGAGTACCAGCTATGGAAAGCAGGAGAATGAAGTCCACACTTTTAATTATATGTAATAAAGGCTTTGCCTGAGGAAGACCTTTCTGACTGCTGGAGGTTATAGGTCAGAAGTTAACCATGTACCATTATCCTGTTGGTGAGGAGCTGATGCACTCTCCTTCTTGCCACACAGCCCTTCCCACCTGACCTTTTAAAGATTCCCCATTGATATCGATGAGATAGACAAAACTAATCATAAAAACAATGACGGGAATGTTGCACATTCATTGATCCATTTGAAATGAACTGCCGTACAATAAGTCTTCCAAATGGACTCCTGTTCTTAGCTATTGCTATAACCACCTTTTTAAAGATATATAAATATGAAAGGGTTAATGAGAATTCACTCATGCTCTTGCCACTGGGTTGTCCCTTATTGATTGTAGTTTTAGAGCTGTCACTATGCCATTCAGAATTCCTACTGTGCCTTTTTAAAGTTAGTTGATGCTGGGAGATGATAAATAAATCAGTTGCTTTCCTTTCTCCCCTAGCTCCTTCGAGAACTCATAGAACGGAAGACCAGCTCATTGGATCCCAATGATCAGGTGGCCATGGGAAGGTAATTTAGATGTGGCATTCTATTCATGGAACTAGCCCATACAATAGTTTCTCCCTTTGAGTTCCCTTAATTCTGTCTCCAAGGCAGTGATTGGCCCTATAATTATTAAAGTTAAGCAAGATCTTAAGAGCTAGAAAGACAAAGTGATGGAAATCGTAATTGTTTGTCCTAGATTTCCTTAAGTACAGTTTGAATAAGAGATTATAAAACATCTATATTTGTGTGTGTGTTTTAGGGTTTGTTTTTCTAAGTCCTTCTTATGCTATGTGCTCTCTAGTTTTGGTTGTGATTGTATCTGTATCAATCTCTGACCAGTGGATATAAAGCAACCTCCTGAATGTGTGCTCTCAGCTGTCAGAATGTAGAACTGTGCACAACAGGTTCCTTGCCCGTAGTCGAATCTGCTTTGTTAGAATCTGCCCTAATTTAGACCTCTACCCCTTCAGTAAAAGCTTCAGCACAATTAGAAATGGAACGTGGTAGCATTACCCAGATGTCAGGGTAGAATGTAAAGTAGTGAAGAAAGGCTCTTGTGTGTATGCTTCACCCTGTGGTTGGAAAATAAAAAGGGCATTTAGAGTGCTACCTAATGAATAGTGTACATTTAAATAGCCATGAGCCATAATTTGCAAAAGCATGAAAGGAAACAAAAGCTGCAAGTGCCAGAATGGAAATCTTGGCAGAGAAGCATTTTGAGAATGCAATGAAAAATTTGTATTGATGAAATAATTTCATTTGAGTAAAACATTATTTGGATTTTAGGATAGGGTGTTGTTGATATTTGGTGTCTCTCTGGAATGTTACAGAGAGCTGTTCACTATAAATTTAATGTGATAGAGCAAATTGTATTTAAGTGGTGATTATATTATACATTTATCTCACTTTACAATAAAATAGATTATGGTAATTAAGATTATATTAAGATTACGGTAATTGGATTTCCCTAGATTTTTTTTCCTGACGTTGAATTTTCGTTGTATAAATCAGGTAAGATGACTAGCTGCTGCTGTTTCTCCTTCTTCATTATTTCACAAATGTTCATACGAGCCATTTATGAAGATTTTCTTAGCCCAGTATCCTTTATTTGAAAAATTAATTCCTTTTAATCTAAAATGACTGCAAAATATTTGAATGTTGTTTGGATCCTGACTCAAACAAACCAACTGTAAAATTGAGATGATCTCGGAAATCTGAAGAGTGACTGAATATTTGATAGTAAAGGATTAATGTTAACTTTTTTGTAGGTGTGACAAAATGTATTGAGATTATACTGGGGGAGAGAGAGCCCTTACCTTTTAGCAACACATTCTGAAATATTACAAATGAAATGAAAATTAAATAAATAAAATTACTATAAAATGATCATTAGAAAAAATTAGCAAAATTGGAAAGCACAAGAAAAAGCAGGTGGGTATTAGTAAAGGGAAAATTAAGTTTAAAGAATTCATGTGTTCAAACCGCACAGCGTTTGCAATGTTAGTAATAGTACTTGCTGCACAGCTAAAACATTAAAAGCAAACCCACGCAGCTGTACTCAGTTTGATAGGTTTTTTCTACAGACTGGTAGATTTAGTGCTTGTCACAGCAACTCTAAATACTAAGGAGCATTGTTAACCAAATTTGCTGTAGAATTTCCCAGCTGCCATTTGTTTTTTTTACCATTGCACAAATCCTCTTCAATTGATTAGTCGCTTTGGCCCCAGACTACCTTGAGGAACTTGATGTAGGTTGATTATTTCTTTCTGCAGGGTTGTTAGTGGGAAAAATTCCAATTTGTCAATATGTATAACTATTCTTTTTAGTGATGATGCATAACATTGCTTGTGAATTTCCCAGGCAGTGGCTTGCAATCCAGAAATTACGAAGCAAAATCCACAAAAAAGTAGATAGAAAAGCCAGCAAAGGAAGAAAACTTCGGTGAGTTATATTTTAGAAAAAAAATTTTAGCATGTGATGTTATATCTCTCTTCTCTTGCATTTTGTCTGTTATGTCATTTTTCTGTTTCTTCTGATGATTCTATTTTTAAGGATCAGAAAAATAACTGAAACAAATATTTGAGACATTTTTGCAACTCAGTTTTGTTTCTCTAAAATGGAAACATAATTTCAGGTATTTTGGGTTCTACTGTTGTAAATGGATGGGTTAAATACTATCCTATCTGCATTTCCCTGGAACAGAAATAATAAGAAAACAAGACAAGGGAGCTAAAATAGTTTTAATTTTAAAAAATAATTTCTATAAAACAATATAAAAATTTTATTTTGGAGTCTTATTCAGAATGGGATTATATTGGTTCATTTTCATGATGCTATGTGTGTACAGTATGCTAACATGATATGTAAATAAAGGATTCCAGAGATTGTTAACAATGTGCTTAAATAAGATGAGAAATAGAATTTTTATGAGAAAAATCAAGAAATTTCTGACTAGGAAAATCATCAATCCTATGAGCTCTTTAAGGAGTCTCATAACTATGTAGACAAAGGGAAGAGTGAGACTAGGAAGTCACGTTGCTTTGCTTTTAAACTTAGATTTCTTTTAACTATATGTATTACATAATATTCACACACAGCCTCAGGGTCAAAGGAACGACTTGTATTTCAGGTGCCCATTAAAACAAAATCTTAAAACTTGTGTTTGGACAGTTTTAGGCAGGTAGCTAATCCCACATCCTTATTAGACCCTGCCTATCATTAAATTCCCTTTAGAGAAATGTGGATCTATCTCATTTTTAAATATCTTCAGAGAAGCAGATTTCATAACTACTTTAATGAACCTGTTTCAGTATTTAACAAAACTCATCAGGCAATGCTTATTTTTCTTTAAATTTGCAGAAGTTAACTTTCTTCATATGTTGAAATTTTCAAATCATCGTACTTCTCCAGGTTTAGTTTTAGTGCCATGGTTAAGAGCATGGACTTGAGAGCCAGAATGCCTGGGTTTGAATCCCAGCTTTGACGTTGGCTAATGGTTACTTTGGGCAAGGCCTAATTCTCTATACTAGTGTCTTCCTCCATAAAATGAGGATGATAATAGTACAGGCTTTTAGGATTTTTGTGAGGATTAAGAGTCAGTCAGTATATGTGCAGCTCTTAGAACAGTGCCACGTACATAGTAAGGACTATATAAGTATTTGCTGTTATTATCATCATCATTATTATTACTGTTACTATTCGAAGATAGAGTCTGTCTCCTGTTCTAGTATTCATTTACTTACTTGCTCGCGTACATGCCTCTTTTCTTCCTGTCTCTTCTACACCCTCTACCCTTGTGTGGATTTTAAAAAGAATGTTACTAATAGTATTTTATCATTGGCCAGGCTGAATGAGTACCTTATTCTTTAAATTGAAATCAGATTTTTCTCCAGCACTGTACTTTAGAAGTTTTAGCTACATGGGGCTATAAATGTTTCTAGGAGGAGCCCAGGATTTCAAATCAGGAAATTTGCATTTTCAAATCCTGGCTCTGTCTGGCTGTATAATTTTGTTTAATCTTAATTCTTGGGGCCTCACTCTTCTCATTTACTAAATAGAGATAATAATCCATGCATTTTAGAATTATTTTAAGGATTAAAATAATGTGTAAATGTCTGGTACATAGTAAGCATGTAAAAGTGTTAGTTTATTTGGTTCCTTTTGGGTTTGTCTATTGGCATTGCTGTTGCAAATATATGCTCTTCAAAATAATTGCAAGGGGAAAATATGCCATTTCTGCATACATTTTTAGAACTACCAGGATAGGTAGATGAAGGTATGTATTTCCTGAGAGCAGGAATTAAAGCAGCTTTATCCCTAAAGTTAATTCTAACCTTATTATCTAATAGAGTACCTTATAGACATTAGTCAGCTAGAAAATATTTTTGGATTATTTTGACAATAAAATTAACATTCTTATGAGGAAATGAGAAATGGCTATAACTTTAAACATAACAGAGATTAAGAAGTCTAGGTTAATGTTGGAGAAGTGAGCATGACAGATAACTTAGAAGAAGGTGGGTCTGTTGTTTCCAAATCAAAATAAATGTATCAGAGTTGTTATCAGGTTAAAATTAAAAAACAAAAAAACCCACAATTCTGTTTTAACAGCAGCTGCTTTTCTTACATTAATTTATAAAACTAACCTCATTAAACTGTTCATCAGAATTATGTGCCACTGCAATTAAATGCTTCTGTTTTTGTAGCATTTTCATAGTAATTGAGATTATAAATCTCCATAAATCCAGAGGCATTTGAAGTCTTATTGTGGTAATAGGCAAGCAGGAGACAGATATTCTGCTTAACAGAACATTAAAACTGTAAGAAGTGGTTTATTAAAATATAAGAGAGGTTCCTTCTGAGTTTCTAAGAGCCATTTTAAGTGCTGGGTAAGGCCATTCTGCCCTCGAGGAGCATGTAGTCTGGAGAGGATGACAAACAATGAGCCAATAGCTGACCCCGTGTGGGAAGGGCTGTGGTGGAGCTCATCCTGGTGTGGGGTTGTGGGACTGACTCTGGGGGAATGTGCCCTGCACAGGAAGACTTTTCTCTGAGGTGCAATCTGCACACTTTACACGGAGCAGGATAGGAGCAGTTAGCCCAGAGAGAGGCCAAAAAGAGTAATGTTTGCAAGATGTAGTCTTGAGGGTGCACATGGCCATTTTGGGGACTGCAATTAATTTGTTTTGGCAGAGATGTGAAGTGAATATGGAGCAGGTGATGAGGCTGTATGAGTAGTGAGTACCAGACCATGGCCATGCTAAGAGTTTTGGCCTTTATTCTGTAGACTCTAGTGAGTTGTTTAAGATTTTAGGCAGAGGAATGTTGTCATCATATTTCATTTGCATTTTAGAAAGAGGTGAGGTAAAGTGAAGTGAGAAGGTTAGAACTGACTCTTAGAGTTTCAGAGGGAACTAGGTAGATTGTGGTATTATTTATTGATATGTATAGAATGAGAGGCTGCAAGAAGGAAGTCAGTTTTTTGTTTTTGAGGGAGAGAGTTTTTTTAATTTTGACACAACCTTGAGAAATTCAAGTTTGAGAGAGATTTCTGAGTCAAGAGAAGGATGTGTGTATTTACAGCAGTCTGCTCTTGTCCACAGTTTGCTTCCTGTGGTTTCAGTTATCTGCTGTCTACAGGATCCAGAATTTTTAAATGGAAAATTTCAGAAATAAACAGTTCATAAGTTTTAAATTGTGCACTGTTCCTAGTAGTGTGATGAAATCTCTTGTGTCCTGCTTGGGCTGAGACTCATCCCTTTGTCCAGCTGTGTGTGCTACCTGCCTATTAGTCACTACTAGTTGCCATGTTGGTTATCAGATCAGGTATCAGAGAGAGACAGAATATTCACACAGCTTTTATTACTGTATATTCTTATAATTGTTTTATTTTATTTTTAGTTATTGTTGCTAATCTCTTACTCTGCCTAATTTATAAATTAAACTTTGTCATAGGTATGTATGTATAGGAAAAAACAGTATATATATGAAGTCCGACAATTAATTTCATGAACTCATCCTAGAAAAAGTGCTACATACTTCATTGCTGGATATCACTGTGGTCACCTTTGAAGTACTCCCCTTGGGAAGCTGTGCACCAATGCCAGCGCCTGGTCTACCCTTCAAAGCAATTTTAGAACTCTTTCTGGAATTGCCATCAGAGCTGTCATCATATTCTGACGATTAAGTTCGTGGACTTGCCACTGTGCGCTTACGTTGGCAGCACTGTACAAACAACTCAATAAGGTGTCATAACCTTGCCATTCCAGAAAAAGAGTTCCAAGATTGCTTTGAAGGATGGACTAGGCGTTGGCATTGGTGCACAGCTTCCCAAGGGGAATACTTCAAAGGTGATCATAGTGATACTCAGCAATGAGGTATGTAGCACTTTTTCTAGGACAAGCTTGCAAAATTAATTGTCTGACCTCATAGAATTTGATACTATCTTTGGTGTCAGGCATCTACTGGTGTCTTGGAACATGGACAGCGGGGGGAGGGGACTGCAGTTTTAGTTGATACTTTAGAAACAATTTAATTGCCATTTTCAAAGGAGTATGCAAGATAACAAGAGTATACAAAGACAAGAATACAGCACCAAGGAATGTCAATCTATTTAAGAGAAACAGAGGAAGACTAGTCTGTAAAGAATGCTGAGGTAGGTGAAAGAGTGATGTGAAGCAGTGAAGACAGAGAAAGTGTAATAAAGGCTCAGGAGTGTTCGATGTCTTAGAGAACCCAGGTGTAAGGTAGGGACATTCCACTTATCATCACATTTCTCCCAATGAGGTGCTGCTGGGTTACTATAGAAGTTCAAAAACCAGAAACTAAGGAACTGTGGAAGTCCTTTAGAATTTTTGTTTAAACTTTTACTGTCTTGTTTGGTTTGTGTCATAAAAGCCTTTTGGAGTACAATTGATGTTCCATCAAAAGGACATGTTCATTTCTGTTTATTAAATGTAGAGAGAATGAGAGAAATACAAAATCACCAATAGATAAGCACCACGGTAATAATTTTTGCAGACAATATCCACCAATAGTTGCTGAAATCAGTGGGGAAAAGTTTGAGAAGAAATGGTATGTTTGCATGGTGTCAAAGCATCTCTTCAGAGATATTTATCAGTTACAAAGGGAAAATTGTAACTTTATAGCGGAGAAACCCAGCAGGTGCCAGCTTAACCAAGTGTTCAAGATTAATAACACCAATAATAAGATGTATCACCCCCACCATCATTTTCTGTAGAACACATTATCATTTCTATGTTATTCTTGCCAAAAATACCTAACCTCACTCTCCATAAAACATCATACAAATCCAAATTGTGAGATGTTCTGCAGAATAACTCATCAGAACTCATGAAAAGTGTCAAGGTAATGAAAAAACATGGAAGGCTGAGAAACTCACAGATTGGAGGAGACTAAGGAGAGACATTACAGCTAGGTGCACCGTGGGGTCCTAGATTGGATCCTGGGGGGAAAACGGACACTACAGTTTAATTACTAGTATTGTACCAATGTAAATATCCTGATTTTGACAATTACACTATATTTTGGTAAATTGTTAACATTAGCGGAAGCTGGGTGAGCTTATAAATGAACTGTCTGTACTATGTATGCAATTTTTCTGTAAGTCTGAAATTATTGCAGACTAAAAAAGTCTAAAAATGTAATAAATGAGGTCATGTGTTTTGAGTTGTTTTTCAGTTTTGACATTCGAATTCACCTGACTCCTTGACCACGAATGTGAGGATGTGGTCAGCATCAGGAAGGGATCTTTATTAATAACAATAGTGATTATAACATTCATAAAACTCTCACTGTTGGGCCCTACTAAGCAATTTATATACAGAAAAAGCAAAAAGCACAGGCTCTGGATGCTAAACGAGAAGTTTGAAATCTGACTCTTCCACTTACTGAACTTATGACCTTGGGCAGTTACTTTCTATCTTTGTGTGTCAGTGTCCTCATCTGTGAAGAATAAAAGAAAAGTCACCTCTCATAGATTGTTATGCAGACTAAATTAGCTAAATCATGTAAAGTGCTTAAAAAAGATAAGTAACTCACCCAGCATAATAGAGCTTGTAAGTAGCAAACAGGGATTTCAGCTAATTGCTCTGATTCCAGAGCCCATGCTTCTAACCTCTGGCTGTTGAGTTGTTTCTCTGGGCAGGATCAAATGGCTTCTGCAAGCACAAAAGTGACATCTTGGCTACAAGAGCTGCCCTGAAGGATTAAACCAAGTGGCAGGCTAGATGAGAATATCATGAATACCTCTTTAAATTAGATCTCAAGAAGAGCTGGTAGGGTGTACCAGCTGTCACAACTGATACTAATTTTTACCACTGAGCAAGTTTTGCTCTTTGAGATAGGGTTGGAAAGATAAGACTTCCAAAAATCTTTTAGTAAAGATGAACATTACCTTGTGGAAATACTAGTTGAAATGATAGCAGGTCAATGACATCAGCCTGGTCAGGTTGGGCATGGCAACTTGGTAGTTGGATGGTAGAAAATAGTTTATAAAAAAGAAATATTTTGGTTTTTAGAAATAATTATAATATCGATTATCAGTATTTTATTCAACAGTACACATAAGTGGATTTGACCATGATTTAATCAGAACTTGTAAATGGATTAAACTTTCAGACCTTTAATGGTGAAATGCCTTACTGTGTTTGTCTATTCTTCTACAACAAAACTACATTTATCTTTTCTTAGTATGGTGGGTAAAAGATGTTTTAATACTTTCAAAACACACATTCATCCTCAGTAGCACTGAGATGAGATGAAATATATTAAGTACACATTATTAAATCCTTTTTAATCTGATTTCTTCTTAAGGCCTATCTTTTATCATGGAATTAATAGTTATTGAATATATTGTATTAAAGTGTAAATGTATCCTTCAGAGCAGTGCCATCCAATAAAAACATGTATTACATATGTAATTTTAAATGTTCTGGTAGCCACATTGAAAAAATAAAAAGAAATAAGTGAATGTAACTTATTTAACCCCATGTAACAAAAATTTCAACAATTTATTATTTTAAAAATTGTTGATCTATTTTACATTCTTTTTTAAATCCCAAATCTTTAAAATCTGTTGTGTATCTTATAATTATAGCACATCTCAATTCAGATAAGCCATATTTTGAGCGGGGTCCAGGCAGGGCCACGGGCACCAGATAAGCCACATTTCAAGTGCTCAGTAGCCACAGATGACCAGTGGCTACTAGACTGGACAACACAAATATGGAGTATGTAGTTCATAGTCTTTGTCCAGAAAAATGAATTAAATCTGTCTTTGGACACAGCTAAGAATAGTACTCATGTTTTAGATGGACACCAAAGTTTGGTGAAGCCTAAAGATACTAAAATGAATTTATTAATGGTATTTATGCTTAAAAAGGTTCGGTAAATATTTTATATTCTCACACATTGACATAACCTTTGGGAGGCATGTTGACTCAGTTTTTCAGTTTTAAATATGTATACCTTTCAAATGAAAAAATATATATATATATGTATACTTTTCAATTCACCAGCAATTTCACATCTCAAAGTTTATCCCATAGAAATATGTGAACAAGCACATAGTAATTTGTGTATAACTGTCTTCATATAAATGTTTTTAAAACTGTTAAAACATACACATGAAAATACCCTTTTTTTGTTTATGTATAATGTTTTTCCCAAGTCATGATTTTTGTTTGAAATTTTATATTATGCATATTGTCATACAGCCTCTGTTGTTATAATGGACAGAAAGGGATCCCTTCTTTGAATTTTCTTTAGTATAATTTGGTCTGTATAACATCATATATTTGTTCAACCCCTTTCACCAGAGAATCTCAAAACATTTTATACAACATTTTTCTGTTGGCAAGAAATAGAGGTGATGTAACTTAAAAATTTCTATAACAAGTTGACTGAAGATCTGGGGATCAAACTTAAGTATTCTTCAGTTGTGGTTCTTCATTTAAAGATTGGGAAAATCAGAGACCCAATGGACCTAGTGAGTAGAAATGATGTGGAATTCTAGAAACCTTTTCTTACTCAGGGAACCTGTGCTAGTGAGTGATGGCAGTGGTGAGGTGTTACATTTGGGTGTTATACCACTACCTGTGCTAGTGCCAGGTAACTTTAATGACACTTAAAAATGATTAAGGTCTATGTAGAGGACGAAAATGGGGTAGTCAGGTCCTCATTGTCTTGTGTCTGGAGAAATGTTTAAGGGGGCACAAGTATATCTTCTCTTTGGGGGGGGGGGGCTGTGATATAAACAGACCTGTGCTGAAACTACTGCCATTTACAATGAGCTGTTACCAGACTTTTCTCTTACAGCATTAAGGAAAAAGGGTTCTATGGTTGTGAATATTGCATGGCCGTAATTGTTCCCTTTTCTACTCTGGAGCCAGCTGTTCCTATGATCAGTTCTAGAGTTTGCTAGCTCATAGAATGTTTCCTTTTCTAGGTTAATAGTTACTAATGCTGCTGCCTGTTTGTTTCCTGCTTTATTTAGGTTTCATGTCCTTAGCAAGCTACTGAGCTTCATGGCACCTATTGACCATACTACAATGAATGATGATGCCAGGTGAGTAATAGATTAATTATATGTCTCAAATGGCTTCGTGACAGCCTGATATTGACCTGTTCTACAGCCTGTCGCCCTCTCCATTTCTTCTTATCAGTTAACCATTTGTCATTGGCATCATAGCAAGGGTCCTTGTCAGATCTCTTAACTCCCATAATTACTGTAAAACCAAAACACATTTTCTATATATCTCAGTGCTACTCTGGTGGTATTTTGTTTTTCTGTTTTGTTTTGTTTTTAACTTTAGCCACCTGCCTAGGACATCTGAGCTCTTCTCTGGGACAGACAGGTCAGGACAGCACATGTACTTGTTTTATGTGTTTGGGAGTTTTGTGCATATACTCTCGAGATTGCTGTAGAGATAGGTGTGTGTTAAGTTGTGTTTGTTCAGGCTGCTGTTAAAGTTTTTTTGTTTTGTTTTGTTTGTTTTTATATTTTTACAAAAGAAATATATGCTTGTTTTATAAAACTAAAAAGTTAGAAATGGATGAGGGCTGTCTGGAAAGTACCCAGCCATGTAGTATGAAAAATACATGCATTTATGGCTGGATTTTTTCATATACTCATAAAAGATACGCAGCAGTCTTTTAAAGAATAATTCCCTTTATTAGTTGGCAGTCTACTACAATATAATTTTATAGTACAATTTACTGTTCATGTATATAAGTATGGAGTCATTCTTTCCTATTTTATTCAATGAATATAATCTGTTACGGTCTTATTTATTTTGATGTAACTTTGTCTAATATTAAAGGATGCCCTTTCGAGCTGACTTGTGTCCTCTTGAGATGTCCTAATCATTCTTTGAGTACTTCTTTACTTTTTGGCACAAAAAAGATATTCTAGGCTCATTTTATACTTTCCCTCTTCTAGCCTGAGAACCAGTCTTTCTTCAAGGAGCCCTGATTCTTTTTAGTTGGTTGTGATTTTTAGAAACCAAAATCTGAGTCTGGGGATGCTTATTGTCACTGCATGTCATTGTTCTAGGCAGGAGACAGCCACTTTGTAACACCTCAAAGTATTTCCTTTTAGTCTGTAGGAGTTCTCTTTTAGTATGCTTTTGTTTTTCTTTTTATGTAATTAAAATTATATTCTACTCTAATGAATTTTTCTTTAAATATTTTGTGTACTGTGAGCTTTGTCATTAAAATTATTCAAACACTTTAAATGATTATGTAAAATTTTTAATATTTCTTATTTAGCCATTCACAAATTGTTGGACATTTAAATTGTTTTGAATTATCATTGTTGTAAATAAAGCTATGGTAGACATTTTTAAAGAAAATCTTTACCAGGTGAACTCATTGATTATAATAGGCACATGTTGGTTTTGCCAGCTTTATACCTCAAACTACATTTAATCTTTTTATTTGTATATATTTAGTTTGCTACTTTACCCTATCAGGTTCCCCCATCCTCCTTGCCTGAAAAGTAGATCTACAGTTTAGGTGAACATAGTGATTATTACATTTTTGTTTGCTTTGTTCTGTGCTCTTAGTACAAAACTGCTTATGGATAGTTGTGAATATGCTTATACTCCGAACTTTGTGACCTCATATCTCTCCTGTACTTTGCAAGTGAAAATGCCTATGTATGGCTCTTTTTTTCATTCATTTCTGGATCTAGTCTGTTTTTAAAAACAGTGAAAAGAGTGCATCCTTAGAATCTCTGTCAGGAGTATAGGGGACCTTAAAGGATATAATGTACCACCATAGAAAAACAGCTACACTGGCAGTACTTCAGGAAGCAATTGAAAGGTCATGTGCAGCGATACAAGTGGACACTTTTGTCAACGTTGCTCAACAGTAGTTTGCCATCATCAGTAGTGTCTGGACACTGATGGTAATCACTTTGAGCATTTCTTATAATTGCAAAAGTCAAATGTGACTTGTTTCATCTTTTGTTAGCAGTATATATTGAATATTACAATTTTAATACAATTTTTTTTCTTCAAATGTGTATAACAATTTTGGGACCCTCTATAGTTATAAAACCTGAACATAAAATTTTTTTTTTTTGCTTTTTTTTTTTTTTTTTTTGT